>JAHBBA010000110.1:0-16113 GCA_018806925.1 Skeletonema costatum | reverse complement strand
GATAGACAAAAAAACGAGGAGACAGAAATAAATAAATCTGGCGAAGTTGAGGATGATGGGGATGTGTCTGCTTAACTAACCTGTCGGATCTCCCTTCCCATAAAACTGAAAGTGAGAAGGGATTGACAAAAACAGAGAAGGGTAAGAGAGACACAAAGATTGCAAAAGAGCTCGGGAAGAATATCTTTGCAGCAAGAAGTGTCTGAAGCTTTGTTACATGCTATCATTGTTGCAAGCGGCGTTGCATCTATTCTCCTTCGCAAGAAGGATACATTCAAGCTCAAGCAGCTAGGGCATTGAAAGAGAAGCTCGAGTCAGTATCTGGTCGTTATTCTTGTGGTGATTTACTTTTTGAGGACAGTGATCCATTGAGCAAGGTTCTAGTTCAGAAACTCAACCTTACATGCGAGTCTCAGATTGAAAAGGGTTACTATAACAACGCGAGTGATACCAGGTCTTTGAATTTGAAAGATATTTGCATCCACTGCGGGGAGTTGGATATGAATGAGACAGGGATGGATGCATTTCTCCTTCGGCAGGATCAGCTGTCTGAACTCGGTGTAACAAACGGATACAAATGCTTTCCAATCTGTGTTGACTGCCTCAAGGTCAAAAAACTTAAGATTGTTACAACAGGTAAGAAGGATGTAGCCAAGGCAAGGGAGGAAGATGCACGCCGCAAGGCTTAAACTTGATATATAGATATGTGTTCGAGAAAAAATCCCCGGGAAATAGGGGGTCCCCCCTCCCCCCCATCTCGGCGAGCTGAGCTAGATAGTAACTTGAAGATTAAATCATGACCGCCTCGCCTAATGATACTGGTGATTTTTTATTCCAAGAAATCCAGTACCAGCAGCGCTAAATCAAAGGTTCTCTGTCCGAGCGTGCAAAAGACAATGATAGATACCGATGAATGGTTCGGAAGGTGAAGGAACCTTTCATCACCAGCCGGAAGTAAGTCATTACCTGTCCGAGCCAAAAGGGCTCGGAAGTTGAAGGAACCTTATGTCTCGCTGGCGCCTGACGTACGCGGTGTGCTGTGTTCTTTTCCTTTTGGCGACAAAAGCATAAAATATGAATGAAGGGAACGTTTCCAACATTCACATTCAGCCATCTCGCACAGGTGGTTATAGTACGAGTCGACTTCACAATTAACAAACAGGTTACCAAACAATGGAAGAAACATCACTTGTTGAATGTCGTCGGAAGACATATTGAAATTGTAAATGCAACAGCACAGTTGTTGTTTCTGTGTAAAGTGTCACACATGAAAGATTCTAAAGATTCTAAAAGGGAATCTTGATCGCTGAAGATCGCCGGATAAGATCGGTCATCTGCTTGATGCGCGAGTTCTTTTTGAGCACCAAAACCCGCGATGGCGGCCACTTTTGGAAATATTGAAAATAACTACTTGTTAACACTACTGAACAGCGGCCTCGGCTTTGTCGCCACCGTACTTCTTTTATTACACCCCGTTGTCTAGGTGGAGCGTCATAATAGCGATGGGCATGCAATAGCGTCCCGTCCACGTTCGAGATAACACCCAAGTCTACCTTTGCGCGAAGCGGAAACTTAACACCTCACATCCAACCGACGATTGCTACGAAACCGCACCATCGAGGAACAAGCAAAGTAAATCCCTTCCCACTGTAATCTTGCTGTCATCTAACAGATTAACAGTCTCGTGTTACCTGCCTACTGATCAAGGACCATCGAAGAATAATATCTTAAACGGCATCTCCTACTTTGTCGTAGCCGGAAAGATATTTTTGGACACCGATTCCAGTCTGGGCCGTCACACGCATATCTCTAGAGTTTTGTGAGAATAGAAAGTGGGGTTATTAGACGGTGACGTCAATATCCAACAAGCTACGCTACTCATTCAAGCCGGGAGACACCCGTGAAGTCATTACAAGAGATGACGTCTGCGAGTACAAATCCGCAGAAGGCACCGCGGCCAAAGGTGATGCGTTTTGATGAGGAACTTCAATACCTCGTCGACACCTTATTCACTTGCAAAGCCAACCTTACCATTGCCCTCAGATGGTTTAACATCTACACGATGCGTGATCTACACCGAGAGTTGGGTAAAGATGATGTCCGCAGGAGGGTCCGTTTCAAAGACGGAGATGAGAATGGAGGAGAGGAATTATTTGATGAACAAGAGTACGAGGACATCCTAAACATATGCAGTTATCTCAACTGGCGCCAGAATTGCTGGGGACGAGTGGAGAAGGTGAAAATTGACATCCGTACGGAGACCAGTAGAGAGGGGTTCTGTGATTTTATTTCTCTACCACCCATGAGTAGGAAGGGAAGTGATACCGAAGGATACGTCATGTATGATCCTGACCTTGCTTTGCATTACGAGGAGATTAATAAGGTGGGACAATTTGCACCTTCCGCATCTACCAACGGTGTGACACCGCCAACTTCCGCCACCGGATCCGCATCCGCGGTAGCAGGCAAGCCCACGCTCACTGAAGACGAAAGGAAATTGAACTCCTTCAACAAGAAATTTAAACCGCAGGATTCCACATTCCCTGCGTTCAAGGCAGAGCAAGACTTCGTCAGATGGAAGATCTCGTTTTCGTCGAAACTACTCTTGTTGTATGAAGAGAACATCTTGCATCCCAACTATGTTGCACCATCCCTCTCCAACGGAGACTCTCAAGCAGCAATGGACCTACATGAGAAACAGAATACCCATCTATATACTCTGTTATCTGATAGTGTTACCACTCTTGTTGGCTCCCGTATTGTCATGGATCACGTGAATGATGGTATTACTGTTTGGACGAAACTTATAGCACACTATGGAGATGATGTGGCTGCTGAAGAAAGAGCTGCTCAGCTTTTCGAGGTGTTTACCACCGGGGAAATGGATCCCAAGTGTACCCAGCTCGAGAAATTCAGTGTTGGTTTTGTCCGTCTGATGAAGGAATACAATAAACTGGTCTGTCCCTGCAGTGCTGTGTGTGCTGTAAGTATGAGTGTGCTGCAGTGTGGCCCTCGGGGCTTTGCTCTGTTGGGCATGCATGTGCGAATCAAATTTCTTTTAATAACTATATCTGTCTATAAAGTTGCTCTGCAAAGATAGATATGTGTATAATGAACAGTTTGTGTTGAATGCTACTTTATTTTTTGCACCTGGTCCATAAATTAAAATGGTCAGGCATGCTTGGCTTGTTGCATCTTGCTTCTAGAATTTACTTTCCAGACAGGGTATGTCTCAGACGGGTATCCTGGTATAGGTTGTGCAGCTGCCGGAAGCGCGCGCGCGAAAGGAGAAAAAGATCTTTGCCCGCGCGCGCCGAAACTGCAAAAAATCATTTTCATCCGCCCGACCACCGACCACGCAGAATTTTCCATCATGGCGCTGCGATGAGTAGGTTCGGCCGGCCATATCTTCCCAACTCCAGAGTTAGACAGCCATCATTATGTCTGCTTTGATCGCCATGCAATAGCGGTGACAACAATAGGCGACGACCGCAATAAATCCTTCTATCTCCCGCAGAAACATCTCTCAATCTACAACACAAAAGATCTTTTTCTTCACGCACCTCCTCCGGCCGATCATATTATTATGCTCCCACCGACAGCGAGACAACATGCAGCATGTCTGTTTTGATCGCCATTAATAGCAGTGCCAACGGTAGTCGATCACCGCAATAACCTTGCCAATATGCATTAAGAGATGTAAATATCCATTCGATGAGATGTGTGCACAAAATAGAGTACCACAGCCACCGCCCGAAACAGAACGAGCAATAAATGCAGCACCGCTCTGGCGACTGAATGTACTGCACTAAAACATCGGATAGCTGTCTGCGATACATATCTGAAAAGCTGCGGATAGTTGGTTAGTGGACTGAAACGAGAGTCACGCTCCATGACAACACATGAAATTTTGCGGTGGCAATAAAGTCGACACGAGTGCAGGTTGTAAGTAGAGGTGGTAAGTATGTAGCAACAATCAACAGAGGTCAGATTCAGTGAAGTAGATTGATTCATGCCGCAAGCAGGCACAACTGCAGGTAGTAAAAGTTCTACTCAGAAGCAGTGGGAACTTATTTTTTGTAACGAAAACAAAAGTTGAGTGAGGAGAAGATGCTACAATACTTTTATCACTGGAGCAAGGTGAGTAAGTGAGGGTGGTGCTTGCAAGGAATTCTATTTTCGTACCGAATTTATTTTTCCTCCAAGGTGCAAAAAATAAAGTAGTGGGATGATGTGGGGAGGGAAAGGCTGCAAAAGGCATCTTACAGGTAAGTGAAAGTGAGTGCATAACAAATCGCAAGACGCATCAATGGTTCGCAAGGAGATCAATGGACAAATTTATTTTTCCTCCAAGGTGCAAAAAATAAAGTAATGGGATGATGTGGGGAGGGAAAGGCTGCAGAGGCATCTTACGTGTAAGTGAAGGTGAGCGCATAACAAATCGCAAGATGCATCAATGGTTCGCAAGGAGATCAATTGATTTTGTCTGACAGCAGTCCGAACAAAACGCAAGCCGACACAAACAGGGTAAGCCGCATGCCCGTTTGTATTTCTGGTTTGACACACAAGCATCAATCTTACATTCATTTCTCTCGCGTATTGGGATCAGGCGGCACACAACGACAATCAACATGGACTGTACCACACGGAAACGACATGCAACATGGTAATTAAAGCAGTAGGAAGGCGCTCGGCAGCAGGGGAGGAGAGTGGGCGATCATCCTCAGGACAGTGTCATTCATTGGACTGGTCCAAACATTTCCATCGATAGGATACTCACCTGTACCGAAAAGACGAACGGCCAACTATGCGAGGCGGTAATCAAGCGGGAGAGGTGGGTAGAGCACCTTCAGAGGAGAGCTGAGCACACGGCAGAGACATACAACGAGGAAATGGTGAATAGGATCCTCAACACAACGCATAAGACTGCTATGGAACAAAATCTAATACCAGACAGGGAGGCACTCATGACACGAATTGGCAACATGATCAAATTCCCTAACAATACATGGTAAGAGAAGAAGCCCGAGTGGGAACTACCCAGAACTTACTTCAATACATGAGACTGTTCCGACTGAGTGCGAGGTTGTGTTCGTGTGGAATTTATTTTCCTTCCAAGGTGCGAAAATTAAAGTACAATAGAGGGATGGTGATGTTGTACACGAGACAATGTCCTTCTTATACATGGTAAGAGAAGAAGCCCGAGTGGGAACTACCCAAAACTTACTTAGATACAAGAACGAGTGCGAGGTGGTGTTCATGTGGAATTTATTTTCCTTCCAAGGTGGGAAAAATAAAACGCAACAAAGGGGAAGGTGATGCGGTGATGAGTGTGGTGACGTTCTTGTACACGAGACAGCTTCTGGCTAAGAAGGGCGAAGAATGCGTTTGGGATCAAACATTCATGAGAAAAATGCTTACAAGATTAAGGTGCAACCGAGTTCCTACGCAGCGGTATCCTGTAGCCGCCAGTATGCTCCACAGTGGGAATTAAATTTCTACATGGTGACTCAAGATTTATTTCTCCTAAATCCTAAGATACTAATTCCTACGTGCTTCCCTGTAGAAATGGCTGGAGTCAAAATGGGTCAAATGACCTACAGGGTAAGGAGGGCACCTCCGAGCCCGCCGATACCGCTGCACTCAACCGACTGGGGCCCCGAGGGACGATAATTACTGTAAGCCATCGCAAAGACTGGATGACCAACAAATGCTCACGTACTATGAGAGGTACATCCGCCGGGTCCCAAGATTGCGTGACTTGAAGACACAGATGAATACCACCGATCGGCTTGCAAAATCGCAAAACCAGAGCCCCATGCCCGTCGCAACGAGATTGCAGAACTACTTGAGCAATACTATCATTCTGGACGGTGACTACAAGAAAGGTATGCTCGCATCCAAACGACATGCCAATTTAGGAATGATTTACAGCGGAGATTTGGATATTAGTAATATTTTGGATGTGGATGTCCATGCTGCTCAGTCCATTCCAGACGGTTATGTTGATCCGGGCAACACTACATTCGATGCCAATGCCGCTGCTTTTGCTGAAGGTGATGACCCATTGATTGATGAGGCGATTGAAATGATGACCTTTGCCATCCATGCTGCTGAGGGACACGATGATGGGAAGATGGCTGCAGGACGCATTACGCCTAAGGTATGGGATGCTATGACCAGGAATCAACGTAAGGCTTGGATGCAGCTAGGACGTGCAATGCGTGAGCAGTTGTTGCCAGCAGGTACCGTCCTCCATCCTCCTCCTCCACGGAATGTTGGGAATGTAGTCCTCCCTGGAAATGGAGTCACTGGTACTCGCGGACGAGCAACCAATATGGCGTCTACCACTGTAGATACTGAGGAGGCACCACCATTTGACCCTTCTACGACCAGAACTGCCTATGCAGCTGATATGTCAGATATGTCTATTATCAACGCGATGAAAGCCAACACCCATACTGGTATTACGCCTTCTGGAGGTCTCCACTCTTCTCGTCGTCAGATGCAGGTGAAGGACCCATTGGACCCAACGCGCCTTATGTCCAACAAGAACACGAGCCAACGGCAGCTCATCCCGATACCCAAGAACACTGCTGCGAATTTGGCCATGACTGGAAATGATCGACGAGTAACCATGGCAATTGCATCCCCTCACCACGTGGTTGAGAATCGTGTCGTGTCCACCGCAGTGCAAACTGCCCCTGTCGTCATCACCAACCGCAATGTCTCCAAGGTACTTCGCTCTGCTCAGTTCCCTGATATACCAACGTCTACTGATGATGGTACTTCTCCATGGTCTGTTTATATGGCGGTCATGCGTCCTCGCCCAAGTGTTTGGTCATTATCTGCTGATGATCTTGCGTTCATTCTGGGTCTTATTGACGGGGGAGCTAACGTTGGACTTGCAAATCCAAACTACTTGAGGTTGCTTCAATATGTCCTTCCTTCTCGTAAGATCAATGTCACTGGAATTGGGAACTCTCGTTTAGACGAATTGAGGATTGGTACTTTTGCTGGAACCGCAATGACTACATGTGGGACTCAAGTCATACTTATCTTCCATGAATATGGGGAGATGAACACTGGCGAAGATGGTGGGCAGATTGTGCATTCCAAGATGCAACTTGAAGACGGGGGATGTCGTGTGAATGATAGGCCCCTACGATTGATGGGGGATCAAAATATAGTCCCGATGACTGACGAAGGGTATACCATCCCTATTACCTACGTCAATGGTCTTCCGCATATCAAGACAACCTATCCTACGGATGCTGAAATGGATACCTTGCCACATATTACCATGACTAGTGACATACCATGGGACCCACGAAGATATGATGAGATCCACACTGATGGGAGAGCGTACACGGATTTAAACGATGTGACAGGATACTACTTGGATGATGTCGTTGGGGAAACTGGGGAGCAGGTCATTGAGACAGTCGTTGGGGAAACTGGGGAGCAGGTCATTGAGACAGAGGATGATGATGAGGAACAGGTCATTGAGACAGAGGATGATGATGAGGATAGTGAGAATGAACTTCCAATGTTGGTTGAACAAGAAGATGAAAGTGTTGTGCCCGGACATGTTGTAACCAGAGATACAGCTGAAGATTATTACGGAGATTATCCTGCTATATGGTATTGTGCGACCAAGATAGCCAAGGTACCAAGATCCTATCAACAGGCTATGGTATATGACAACGAAAACGAGAACACCTTGTGGATGGATGCAATCAGAAAGGAGATGAAGAAGATGGAAGCTTTATTTGGGAATGAGTTCCAATTTTATAGCTACACGCATGAAGTCCAAGACTCATGGTTACGTCTCTCTGGCAATGCAGAATTTCGTACCTTCGAGCCATTATACTTATCCTTCAGTTACAAGCGAGATGGAGCGAAGATGGTAGAGAAAGCTAGGGTGGTATCTGACTGCATCGAAGAAAGCGAACCCCATGCACTATGCATTCGTAACTTTTGGATTGAAACCTTGAGGCGCCGTATCAGAAGTGATGATATCATTCGGGTATTTCGGGCTGGAGGTCCATTTGGGCGTTATGACCCCAATGATTGTTGTTCTCATGCAGGACTTTGCAGGTGTACCAATGGAGGTTTACTAGCGTTGATTGAGTTGATTGAAGAAGGATTGGATGAAAACGAAATGGGTATTGCGAAGTCTCCAGACTTTCAGTTGATGCAGGCACGAACTGCTAGAAATCAGGGGAGCGTCGAACCGAGAATTCGTGAGTTGTCTGATAGGGTTAGCAGAGCTCGAGAGCAGGTCCATACGGACACAGTATGTTGGGAATGTATTTAAATGGAATTAGGAAAGAAACTGGGAAGAAAATTGGGGAGATATCAACGTAACAACAAGTACAGTTGATTGGGGAGTGTTGAATGTCGTCGGAAGACATATTGAAATTGTAAATGCAACAGCACAGTTGTTGTTTCTGTGTAAAGTGTCACACATGAAAGATTCTAAAGATTCTAAAAGGGAATCTTGATCGCTGAAGATCGCCGGATAAGATCGGTCATCTGCTTGATGCACGAGTTCTTTTTGAGCACCAAAACCCGCAATGGCGGCCACTTTTGGAAATATTGAAAATAACTACTTGTTAACACTACTGAACAGCGGCCTTGGCTTTGCCGCCACCGTACTTCTTTTATTACACCCCGTTGTCTAGGTGGAGCGTCATAATAGCGATGGGCATGCAATAGCGTCCCGTCCACGTTCGAGATAACACCCAAGTCTACCTTTGCGCGAAGCGGAAACTTAACACCTCACATCCAACCGACGATTGCTACGAAACCGCACCATCGAGGAACAAGCAAAGTAAATCCCTTCCCACTGTAATCTTGCTGTCATCTAACATCACTTGATCAAATGGAGATGGAGAGTGACTCCATTCGCAGACGCAGACGAGTGTCTACTCTTCTATTGGGTGGGAGGCCACTTGACCTACAACTGTCAAAACATGACATTATTGTCATTCTCCTTCGCTCAATAGGTCCTGCAAACGTGTCTTCTACCGTAGTAGATGACATATTTGAGCAGATCGATGAAGACAAGAATGGATTTATCACTGGAGAAGAGCTTTCAAACTTCCTTCAAGCTAAGGAACATGTGAGGTTGTCTAACTTCATGATGAAGAGGCTAGTTGACGTTCCTAGCATCGCCGGCTCATTATTTGTTTGTGGAAGCAGCTTGTCGATATTGAACAACTTATGGAAAAGATCACGTGAACCCTTGTTGCTTGTATCATACATAATAATGTGGTTTTTCTTGATTGGGTCAGCATTGTTCGCTGGAGATTTTGTACGCACAACAATCAAAAGATTAAAAGATGAGGGCGTAAAATCTATGGCAAGGCAGCTACTTCGAAAGAACATAGTTTCGCTTGGCCAGGTAAGTTGGGATGTCGATTGTCATATGATGTATCTATGCATGATCAATGAATACAATGCCAATGCTAACCATTCCCGTGCTTCCAGGTTATCAATCTGATGTGGTTATTGGGAAGTCTTGCTTATGTGCTTGCCGTTCACAGCAAACAGCTCGCTCTTTCCAGCGCCGCGACATCTTCGCTGTGGGTGATAGGCGGGATCGGTTACTTCTTTGGTGGCTTTCTAGCTGTGAGTTCACTTCTGGCTTTTAGTTTATCATCACAGGGCCTATATTTCATCATCATTCACAATTATTTTGATACCTTCAGCTTCCATCCATTTACAGAAGGACGTATGCAAAGATCAACCAACAAGAAGAGATGATGCAAATGATACGTGATTTCATTGAGTCCAACCGTAGACTGTCAGATGAAAATGCATGTGTTGATGCACAAGAAACCCTGCGATCTACATCTACTACGAGCAGAAGAAGATCTACTATAGCTCAGTTGGTTTCACGTCGTTCAACAGTATCTGAGTCTGTCATCATGCAACAAATGCATGCCATAGTGATTGATGAGGATACTTTCTCACAAGAGAAACTACCAAAAAGAAGCTCTACAGAATTGAAGACACTTGATACTGAGTCTTTGACTTGTCCACAAGATTCTAGGGGGAAGTCTGATATTTCATTAGAGAACGGCGTGAGAGATACTTTGCCTGGGAGGAAGTCTGACTTTTTCCTAGAGAACAGCGTGAGAAGTACTTCTCGTCCTTCGATTGGTACTACTTATGCTTCTCTATCATCCACTCACAAGACTATCAGAGTTAGTATGTTTGTTCAGTCCTTTAATGGAATGCATGCGAAAGACCAAATTGATACGTCATCGCATGAGCAATCTGTTGACTCGCATGAGCAATCTGTTGACTCGCATGAGCAATCTGTTGACAAGGTCAACATCCATCTCAAAGTGTGTCTAGAGATGGCTAGATCAACATCCGTCGGTATTGCTGTATTGTACACAGT
The DNA here is from genome assembly GCA_018806925.1 of Skeletonema costatum. Classification (NCBI taxonomy): domain Eukaryota; phylum Bacillariophyta; class Thalassiosirophyceae; order Thalassiosirales; family Thalassiosiraceae; genus Skeletonema; species Skeletonema costatum. The sequence continues at coordinate 5,699 of JAHBBA010000110.1, read as the reverse complement.
TGCTGGAGTGCTTTTCACAATCGGAGCAATCGATACTGGTCTCCCTGGAGATGTGGTTCAAAACATGTTCTTGACAGGGTCTTGTATCTATTTTAGCGCAGGTGCGTTTGGTCTGTATCTGCAATGGAAGGCAAGGTGTAGCTGGCGCACTATGCAATCAGCAGTCTCGGCGTTGCAGCGACACACCTTTTCCGAAACAACAACCCAGTCCCCGACTGAAGTTTTGGCAGGAATTGATGAATAATCACAGAATCTAAGACAGAGCTACAAGAATACTCTGCAGAAGTTGCAACTGATAAATACTAGCCTTATTACTGCGCTCGGATAGCGAATAGAATGAAATAATGTTGGATAGATTTGTGAGCGTAGACAATTGCCAATAAATTGATGATAGAGCAAGCTGTTGTACTTTTGATAGTTTTACTTGCGTAGGGCTGCAGGTATTGGTTGAAATAATCGCTTATAAGCTGCGTTTTGTGCATATCTAAGGAGTGAAGAAGAGGGTGGTTGATATTGAGCATCTTGTAGCTTGTAGTCCACACATTCAATGCAGTAATCATTCTCTCTTCAATTGCATGCTCTTCTGATGAGTGCGATGATTCCCCCGTGCTTGTTTACTGAGGTACTTACAGCTATGCCAGCTTGCAGATCTGTACACCCGCGGATTCAGGATGAAACTGATGCATCTGAAACTGAAGTCTGTTTCATGTTCCTTGTTGCCGCTGCTGTGTATAACTATTGCATGAATGTATGTAGGTCAAAGATGAAGCTATTGTGATACATGTCAGATTTGTCGCGTCTTTGGAGTGTACTCACATACCTTGTCGCTTCCGCATGTCCACCGCCGAAAGTCAATCGTTCACAGATATTGTAATGTGTAGACGTGATGTGCTGAAAAATACTATTCATCCAATTTTATTTTCTTCATCTGACTTGTATCTCGAGTATCGAATGCAGCTCTTTCCCTCAAAAATCATCATTGCTGCAGTTGTCAAATATTCGACATGATGGGCCGCATCGTCGATCGTCGCTCGACATCCAGTCGTCGGCGAATACTGCAGGTGCTGCAAACCAACAGTCAGTCTATTTTGGCCACACAAGGACAAACTAATACCACCTGAGATAATTATGTATGTGTGTTGCTATGGCCGCTATACAATGACCGACGCAAGGCTAACCAAACATCTACCAAACATCACATGACACAAAAGAAGAGGAAGGTTTGACGTGACTGTTCTTCTCTCGCAAACACCGAATGATAGTCTCACGAAAGCAAACTTTCTTAACTGTTCAAATTGCTAGTACTATACTTCACCATATGATAGAGGAAGCTTCTTGGTCGATGCCTCAAGGGTCTGGGCATTGTTTAGGAAACTTGAGTACTTGGCGTAACTTCTACGTGGGAATAAGTAGGTGAAGGTAAAGTCTTGGACAACACTCCACATAAACCAGCCAATCATTCCGCGAACACGCTTGGTTCTTGGTTCTCAATCTTCATCTCGCAAGAATTCACCGCCTTAGGCCCCCCTCTCATTACCCGTCGGCGTCTGCAACACTTAAACAACACTAACTGGCATGGGCAACGCCGAAGATGATGGTCTAAACGAGTACGACCGTGATAAGAACCAAAAGCAATCCCTCGTACTGCATACCATCGCTTCAGCTTGTACCACCTCCTCTCAATTTGCGGATGTTCAAGCAATTGCGATAGCGCTTGAATCAAAAAAGTTCTCACTTGGAATTCAAAATTTGAGTGGTGGGTATACCAACTACACCTACAAGGTGTTCTTGGTACCTTCTGTCGATGACGAGGAACAGAATAAGCCTCATGATGGGACGGGCGCTGGGCCGCTTGCAATGTGCCCTCATGCTGCGCAACTCTCTGGGTCTTACTATGGGACACGTAACAACAAAAGACAACTGGATAGCTGACGAGATCTCACGGGCCAAGCGCGAACTTGACTCTCTCACAACATTCTGTTCTCTTATCTCCAAATTTCCTCAGCTCGGTGGTTGTCGACGCTACCAGCCCAGTGCCGCAGTGCTCTCTGCGATTTCGGCCGCATTATTGACGCAGAGAATGCCCGATCCAATCTCACTAAGTCAGCAGCTACTCAGCGATCTCGGCAGCTTCACTACATGCGTTTCTGCGCCTCTGTGAACTTGTGTACGGACGGGGACTATTGCCTTGCATCAGCCCCGTTAGAAGCCAGGAACTATGTCCTCGCCTGCTATGCCATCTCTTTGATCCAAGGTAATACTATCTTGGGAGGAAGTGTCAAGCATGCTACGCTTAATGGCTACATCAAGGCAGTTGTTGACATGCACACCGACCGCCAGCTGACAAGTCCACGCCTAGTAGAGAAAGACCTGGTCTCTCCTCTATTAGACGCTGTCAAGCGCTACGAGTCCGTTCCAAATCGCCGGGATATGATCTATGACAGTATGATGTCCCACATGCTCCAGGTCACTGCTGGCCTGCAGGATGATTGCCTTCACTCTGCCATACTGGATTGGATCATCCTCGGCCGCTACGGAGGTTTTCGTCAATCAGAGTGGTGCCAGACATCGCAATCAATCGCGATGACCCGACCTTCATTGGCATTACCTGTCCAGGAACCACTTGCGTTCATCCCATCCGACTTTGCCTTTTTCGACAGCGCGGGTAGGGCTCTTCCCGATATCGAGGACGACTCTGTTGATATGGTCGAGCTCACATGGCGTTTCCAGAAAAACTCGAATAATGGCGAACGCATCCCATTCAAGCGGGACTACAGTTCCCCCGATCTGTGCCCAGTCCTAGCGGCCGTTAGGATCCGACGTCGAGCGGCTTGCCTTGGCATCCATTCTGCTAGCACACTGGCGGTCTATTCTGACCCGAAGTCTGTTACGGGTTACAGTTACATCACAGCAAATCAAACTGCAGCATTCTTGCGCACTACTGCACAGAAGGTCTTCATGCTTGACTCCAATGATGACCGCCTGCAGCGCTGGTCATGCCACTCGCTCCGAGTTACTGCAGCTAATCTACTCCACCGTGCTCGCAGGTCGGACTCCTACATCCAGATTCGTCTCCGGTGGAAAAGCTCTACATTCCTCATGTATTTGCGGAACACTTTCTATGCTGCCGACCAGCACACTGCGGCTATGAACATCTCAGATAGAAATCTCCCATTGCTCTCAGCCCCGGATGGGACAACTGTCCCCATGCTTCGAGACTTGGAACCTCATGAGACTTTTATGGCTGCGAGCGCAGCTTAACGGATCAATATTTTGGTCTTGCTGAGCTCTATCCCCTCGGGGTTTACCTCTTGTGTCATATGTTCCTGCAACTATGGCTGATCTACGACTTCCCTCTCTCGTCGCACTTGTGCTGGCCATGCCCACTCAACATGTAATGAGAGCAGACACGCACAGCACACACTGCATGTCACACATGCACGATGGCTGGTACTCCGTTCGTTTCACGTTCGGTACTCACCGGTGGGCACATTCTATTGCATAGACTTGTACCACGGTTTACTAGAGACTTTGTTAGCATCTTACTAGCCTACCTACTTCTCTACCTTTCCCTCTCTTCTCCCACAGATTGTAGATCACCCAGCTTGCAGGATCAAGGCGCGATGGTGTTTTTCCTGAGACGAAGGCCAGGAAAATCACAAGTAGACTCAGATCCGATAGTGGTTATCTAGTCTCTGATTTCCTGCCTCTCTCAGTCACCACCGCGTAGCGCTCTAGTCGACCGTCTGATGGATTTGCTTGGTGTGGTGTGGTGTGATGCGGTACTCAGCACAGCCCCAGAGTCTGCTGCCTCCAGCCCATCGCTCCTCACCTCATGGCCATTGTGCTTTGAAGTACACCATTGCAATTCACTCGCTCTCCTCACGTTCAATAGTTACTCCGGATTATTTTTTTTCCCACCCACCCCACCCGGCTGGTACTCCGTTCGTTTCACGTTCGGTACTCACCGGTGGGCACATTCTATTGCATAGACTTGTACCACGGTTTACTAGAGACTTTGTTAGCATCTTACTAGCCTACCTACTTCTCTACCTTTCCCTCTCTTCTCCCACAGATTGTAGATCACCCAGCTTGCAGGTAGGATCAAGGCGCGATGGTGTTTTTCCTGAGACGAAGGCCAGGAAAAGAAAAAAAGAGAGAAAAAGAGAGGGAGAAGAAGGAGAGAAAAAGGAGAGAAAAGAGCAACATCTCTCTCGTAGATATATAACGTATATACCTTCTTGTCCATTCTTTTGTGTGCATCTCAAGGAGTAATTCCGAGAAGCATTCAGATCGGATTGATTTGTTAAAGAGCGGTCTTAGTAAATCGATTATTGCATTGTCAACACCGGCTCGTTTCGTTAAAAAGGCGGGGAATTCTTTCCCGATGCCATCAGGGAAAAGAGGCAATACCCTATCCCAGCCGATGAAAGTATACTGAAGATTTATCTTTGTCACCTCTACCTCAACATCAGCTCCTGCCGTCGCTGCTGCAGCCTTGGCTATTGCATTCAATCTTTCCTTATCCTTTTTACATTGGTTGCATTTGTAACGGCAGCCCATGATGAAGTAGTTTTCTTTCAAGTCCACTACCATACGTCCCGGGTGAGATGGATACCCATGAACACCAACTTTGTTGTTGTCTTTGCAGTTAATGCAGCATGGCATATGACCAAATTGAAGATTAGGCATCCACACAACCAATTTTGTATAATAATACTTGAACAACGGAATATTGTGGTCCAGCTTCAACTTCTTTGCAATCATCGGGACATCACAACGAGATATGCACCAGTTGTGACTCTTACGATATTCTAGCATCCACTTCGTCCCCAACGCTGGAAAGGCATCACTCTTTTCGTACTTGATGCGCACCTGAACAGCCCGCAGCCGCATAACTCCCTCTTCGCCTGCTTGTTTTGTGGTGTTATTATTATTGTTATCGCCGTCTTCATCATCATCACCACCACAACCATCCTCATCATCTTCAGCGTCTAGAGTTGCACCCACATCTTTTGGTGCGACAAATCTCGGCGAAGCACTATCGATTATGACCACTTTGTCGTAACTTTGATTTTGCTCGTCTTCATCATCATTTTTTGTTCTTCCTCGCTTGCTGATCCGTCCACCTGACCAATCAAAACGTTATCACTATCGACGCTGTTGTTGTTGGTATTGTTGTTGCTGTCAACCTCCCAAGTTGTTGCAGTAGGCGGTTGTTGAGAGCCACGGGGATTGATTTGGCCTAGCCCTGCGGTAGCCTGCGGTTCGCTCCTTCTCCTTCTCTTTTTTTTATGATCTTTCGTAGCCTTTGCCTTTCGCTGCTGCTCCACCTTCTCGCCTTCGATCATACCCCGACGCGTCTTCTTCTTTGTATGTTTGGCTCCTCTGGTCTTCCATGTCGTCTCTGTGTAGTGCGGAATATCTTCTTGTGTGGCCATTGTGCCTCATTGCGGTGGGTGCGGCCAGAGCTCTTTAAGATCGGCGAGTGGATCCAAATGCTCCCACATGCCCCACAATGCAACCTTTAACACCCAGTACTGGGTGTTTATTGTGTTTTAAAAAATGGTTCATTTATTAAAAGAGTTGGGAGTCTACGTTTAATGACACCCTTTCTACATGGGAATTAGTACACCAGTTTTTAATAAATGTCACCTCTATGAACCAGCAGCCCATTATTTGCTGTTGCTTGAAATAAA
>JAHBBA010000109.1:0-19754 GCA_018806925.1 Skeletonema costatum | reverse complement strand
CGACTTCACTCCTCTTAGATCGAGATCCAGATCAGATTCCGTTCCCGTATCCACACTTCTGCCCAAAGAGCTACGTCTACGTCCTGCCAATACTTCATACTTCATCTTCATTGATTGGCTGTGCATGAGTGATGGTGGGGATTGTTAGGACGGCGGCAGTGATCGCTTGATGCAACTGGTTCTCTTGAAGCTACCAACTGACCTCCTGAGGCATTTCGATCTCCCCTTCCTTGATCTCATTGGCCGCCTTAGCCGCTTAGCCGCCTTCCATACCCTTTTTGATGGATATGGATGCTTCTTCGCAAAGGTCGCACACGATGCGACATGCATACACAGATACGTGTCTCATTTATGGCGCCATCGACATCGCTTTTCTTTGCAAGCCTGCCTCCACAAATCACAAATCTTGCTGCTTCAATGACCATCAATACCTCCTGAGTATCGGCGCCTTTTCCAATAGAGAGGGCACACAGATGACCAACGCAACACAGAAGATGAAGACGACTAAATTGCGTCGGCGGAGTGAAGTATGCGGGTCGTCCTGTTCTTGCACCGTCAAAAGTTTTTCTGCCGCCGCCTTCATCTTGATCTTTGCCTTTTCTTCCATGCCATCAGATGCCTTTACGCCACCGAGAATACTGCAATCACCACGGTGGCAACATCATGGTGACAATGACAAATTACACCTAGTCACCAACATAGCAACAGAAACTCCCCTCTTAACCGACTACGCCCCAGCAGCAGCATCACTATTCAACAATATGAAATTACCCGCCGCCGTCGTAACAGCAGGCATGATCTCCCTGGGATTCGCCACCCGATTTCCAGAATTGCCACGTGATACTCTCGACAAGGTCTATCCGCAGTCCTTACGTGCTCAGTGCGCCAAATTGGAGCGGCTGCATATAGTGCTGGGGTTGCTGAGTGTGACGTCCGAATTGATTGTGGTGCTGTGGGCTGCAGTGGCGGTGAATCAATTGACCGAGCGGGCGTACGATCATGCCTTGAGTGTATGGGATTTAATCCATCGGGATTGCGATTTGGCATGGAGTGCTGTCAATTCTCATTATATATTGGGTATTATTGGATTCACGGGTATGTTGTGGCTGCGTGCCTATGTCATGCTGCTTGGGGCATCGGCATCGAAGTCTTTGATGAATGCGGCGTCTACTGGAACTGCTGCGGCGACGTGTTTGATGGTATCTATTGTCAATCGAGGTGTGGAAAGTGGCGGTGGGACAAGTGTGGATCGATATGGAGATACAATCCTAGATTTGTTTTCGCATTATGCCGCTCTGTTGTTAAAGGTGGCCACGGATGAGGCTAGTCCTGGTCCTCTCCAATTATCTGCAATGGTGCTGGAAACGGCTTCACTGTGTTTCATGTTTCATGTGCTGATTACGGAGAGTGATGCAAGCTTTGAAGATCAAGTAAATGAGGAGGATTCATGTCCAATTGATGCATATGACGTGTTGACTGATGAAAAAGAATTATCAAAATTGACAAAGAGGGAAGTTGAAAAGCTGAAGACTTGTGTTGATTTGGGGGAAGAAGAGGAGAAGCGACAACGTCTACGGGAATGGGTGTTGGATGAGGATGAAGAGCGAGAGGAAGAGGATTCGGGGGATTATGCGTCTGTGAATGTGTCAGCTTGAGAGAAAATAGTTTGACATGTACCAAAAACAACAACAGCATCGCAATTGTTGTTGAAGTCGCCATGCACACCTGATGATCCGATACTGTAGGGAATAATTGGTTGTGTTGATGTGACTTCAAGATCGTTTGACTTTACACTTTACTCAGCGGTGAGCAGCAGCAGCTGTTCCTGTTTGATGGATGAAAACAAAGTGCAAACAAGAACAAGTCAAATCTTTACCGAGGAAGGGCATTTATCTTTCTGCAAACCACAAAGCAGTTTATCTCATAGCGAAGTTGAGCGCAGCATACTTTATACACTCGACGTGGGCATGTGAGTATTGCTCCGAACAAGTCAACAAGTTGATTAGGATGTTTTAGGTACAACATGCTTGCTGCGCATGATGTGGCTGCGAATGGTTAGCTGCCCACTGATACTATCATATCACTCTTTGGGGACACAGTAGCGATGTTGTTTTTGTCACTACTATTTCGATTCATTGTAATTGGTAGTGCTTAATTGGTATTAGAAACACTATAGCAGTGCACTTTCCACATAAGACATAAAGCATCATCTAAATGAACGCCAGAATTATTGAGCGAACAACTGCGGCAAAAGACTATCTCACCTCTTTAATATGAAGTTAGCATGGGCTGCTTAGGTTAGGATATGCAAGGACTCAAACAAGCAGGAGCTACAATGTATAACAATAACACAGTATATGTTGCATGGATCAAGTTGTGAGAGTTCCGTACTTTATTTCTTGTTGACACTAAAATATACTCCTATTCTTCTTCATATTATCCAAGAAACCAATTATCAGCAAGACAAAGAACCTACATTTGCCCTCCGCGTAGAGCAGATTCCATCTCCCTTGATGTGCTGGATACTACTGGCGCCACCTCATCATTATTGGGACCCGCTGGACGCGCCTTTGCATCGAGACTCAACTGACCACGGATAAGTCCAAGACCTGCGCTAGCGTCGAAAGACTTTTTGGTATGGATATTGACGTACATCTCCATTTGTCCATCAATGAGAAGCTCAGCAGCATCTGCGGCCGAAATTTGCCCGTTGTTGTAACAATCCTTGACATTCTTGTTACAGATCTTACCTTCGTACTGGGTTCCTGTTTGTGCACTATGGGAAGGCCATCCTTGTTGACAAGTACCTCCGAATGATGGCAGATCATCTTGCCCGCAGAACCCAAATAGAATAGGCCCGTTGGTGTATTCATTGCCAGTATGGAGGTGAATGCCATTCACGGGATTCTCTTCGTTGATAGGGCCGTCGTCACCGCGGATTATCCACATTATGTTCATCGTAACGGTGCCATCGCGGCGGACAGTGACTGTTCCTTTACCGGTAGACGTGGAATAAGCACTCGTTGGAACGGCGTCAGGATCACGGGCTAACTCTGAGTCGAAGTAGTAGGTTACTTCGTTGGAGGAGGAGGAGCGGCTGCTAGCATTAACGCCAGAGTTGGCAAGAAAGGCGATAAGAGCAGCGGACTTGATGAATAGGTTCATAGTTGCTTTGTTTGGGTTGTTGACTTGATAGTGCTAGTAGCGTTTGATTGATGTTAGTGAACGTTTAGATTCTGAATCAAAATTATGAATCAGAGCGCACGTCAAATAACTAGAGGATGACAAATGAGGCAACCTCGATGAAAATGTGCACTCCTGTAGGTTCCTGTAGGATTGCTACCAGCTCCCGTAACCAAAGCTCTGAGAGCTTGACGCGTGGCTTGATTAATTGTTCGCTCAATACGGTACTCAGAACTGTCGTAGAGAGAAGACGCCCTCTCAAACAATGTGACTCATCTCTCTTTCACTTTCAGCATGCAGTGGTGGTGGTGGTGGTCGCATCTGCCTGACATCAACTCAACAATGGCGGCAGTTCTAATAGTATCCAAGTGGTGGTCACGATGCATAAGTATGATGGGCTGGTGATAGTAAGAATTATCTAAATCTAAATCGACGAAGAGCGAAGTTGAATTTCATTGAATGAAGTTTAAGTTGAGAAGTTGAAGGCTTGGGTTGATTTGGATTGGAGGAAGAAGAGAAGAAGCGACAGCTGCGGCTGCGGGATACAGATACAGATACAGTTGATCAATAATTCATAGAGCTTTTCATGTGTGACCATTCGTCTGGCGTTATTGCTGGCTGGATGTTGGATGAAGATGATGAACAAGAATGTTGGACGGTGATTGGGGAATTATGCGTCTGGTGTCAACCATGTCAATGTGTGTCAGTGTCAGCTAGAGTCTTGAGGAAGTTCGATTTGTAAGAAAAGAAAACAATAACAACATGAGCCGGATTGATTTGACCTCAAGATCGGCTGACGTATAAAGAATGGGCGAGTAGCAGCAACTGTTACAGTTCACGTCAAGTATCAAGGAATTAGGTAGAGTTGAGTGCAGCATCTGCGTTGAACGACATGAAGTCGGACTAATAGAATTGACATGGGTTAGGCGCAAGATAACTCATAATAAACATTGGTCTTTGATACAGTTAAACTGCATATCTAAAATTCCGGCCATGACCCACCATGGTAGATAATAGTATTACTCGAGCAGCAGCTCCTCAACGCCTAAATCTTCTTACTTTTACCACTGTCTTGGTAAATAAGATGAATAGCCGAATGCACCAAAATGGTAGCGTTTCCAGCAAGCTTCTCAACATTATCATTTGTGGAGTATGGGCGGAGTTCTGGATTAGTTACATCGTTTGAGGCATCTCCAGCAATGACAACATTTCCAGCTGGGGTCACAACACGGTAAGAAGCTTGACCGTTGATGTGAGTGGTCCTGATTACTTGAACCTTGATTCATCGACATTGTAGATAGTTTCAATTTCATCTGTTAGAGGAAATGTAGTTACGTTAGCAACGGCAGACGGTCCTCCAGCCTTGACCCACGGCCTCTCTGAATGACGTAGTTCAATTTCTCCAGATTTGTGATATGCGGCATCATATTGTCTAACAGAGCATTGCAATCCATCGTGGGTTGACTGGGGTTAGTCTGAGAGTTGGTATTTGAGATGAAGATAGAGAGGTCGTCGACATGGTCGCTGGGCAAATGGGTGATGCAGATGCAATGTCAGTTGGTCTGACACCCAGCTCTGAGAGACGAGTCGTCGTCCCACGTCCAATATCGAAGAGGAACTTTTTTCACTGCATGAGTTTTCAATGGTGCCGTAGGAAACATAAGTTCCAGCTGCAGCCAAGCCATCAAAGACAATTGGTCCAGGTAATTTCCCTGTTGTCGTAACTTTCGTGCATCTTGTTGCCTTCTTGTATTTCATCTTCTTTGCCCTTTTTGCGACTGGAGACTCGGCAGTGGCATATGCTATTAGCAGCAGAGTGGTAGCATATTTCATATAGTTGCAAGCTGCAAGCATATCAGAGATCAGACTATGGACGCATACGGGCATATGTGGTGTGAGTGTTTGCACAGACACATGTCCCTCCCCCGTGCTGTTCTTCCTTCCAATGGCGGTGAATATTGTGATAACATCCACCCTTCACCAAATCTCCAAACCTGCAAAGATTTGATAACACCATGCTCGTCTTGACTTGTCCCGTGAGGATAATCAACACATCTCCTCTAAATAGTTGGCTGTCGTTCTATCAAACTATATGGCTACACTCAAGATCCTCCGCAATAGGAAGCCTGATCTTCCTAATACCCCTTCTGCACTAGAGACAGCGTTGGTTTGTCAAGAATGTCCCCTTGCCTCGTCTCTAGTCAGGTAACAAGGATAATACACACATCCTCATAATACTTGGATGTCGTCATGTCCAACTATTAAGCTACACGCAAGATCCTCCGCGATGACAGAGGCTTTTACCATTGGATCTTTTTGTGGTATATGCACGTTGTAGACGTCACAGATCTCGAGTCAAGTCTTCAAATATCTGCGGCATGCTCTGGTACCTGGTGAGCACTCAGCGAAACAAGAAAAGATAGTAGACGGTAGAGGAGGATGGATAGAAGCGATATCAATGTGCAGTGAGCAACGTGTCAGCAAAGTAACTAAACTAAGACAAAGTGTGTCACTTGGCTTGCACGCAACTAGTGACAACTCCAATTTCATCATCCTCCAACAGGGCCGATGCGATCATTTTGATAAAAACGAATGCCTCTAGCGTGCCTTCGAAGATCTGAAATATGACGACGTAAAGAAGGAATGAGTTGAGGTTAAGAGAGATGTGAAGACAATGGCAATGATAATGATACGACGATGGAAGGAGGATTGATTTAGCGTCGCTTACAGCAAGTTGTCACGGTAGGATGGAGGGCTTGATCTTGATCTTCCATGAAACTGGAGGTATGGAGTGCTCGGTGCTCGAAGAACTCAGCATTCTGTCCCACAACCCTCAAAGCTAGCCATCTGGGCCTGGATCTTCATCTTGTTATTTGCCACCAACACCAAGGCTGTGAGGCAACTAGCGTAGCCCTCCTGAACGACGATGACGATGACGATGATGATGTGAAGAAGAATGATTTAATGTTCAGGTTGATTAAAGATGTGCAGGCAATGATACGAACGATGAAAGAGGATAGGTTCAACTCTTACTCTTACGGCACATCGGCTTGATCAATCTCACGGACTACATCTACAGTCTGGCTATCTGCTTAACTAGTTGAGTCGACAAATCTATCACTGAGCATTTGCATTCCCAATCCTCCGGAGTCACCTCTTTAGTCTTCGCTACTTATTGTAAGTTCGAGCGCATCGATGGACGTCGCTCGGGGTTCGCAAATAGTATTAGTTTCGTAGCAAAGAGAGAGTCCTCTATTCTGCGCGCCTAGCGTCGTCTTCTCATGACGATCTAATAGTAGGAGTAAATTAGTTTCGAGGCACGAATGAGTTAAGCAGTAGATAGATACCAGTTGGAAGGGGGCGTATCAATTACTGAGGAGTTAACCTTCGCGTTCATTTCATTTACGCTGTCTGTCTTTTAATGTGCGTAGAATGCGCGCAGCTTGAAGACTTCTACAATTAAATCCGGAAGATGCGTTCACTATCAAACAAATCCATCCATACATGTCTACACCGGCGTATGGGACTGAGAGGGACTATCTCTTGAACATTACTTTACTGGCAAGCTTAGAGATCCTCTCACTCTCATCATTTCCTCACACATTATGTCAATGTCAGCACCGCGAATCTTCATCTACACCGGAGGACGAGCCCCTTTCGTCCCCTTCGTAGTTGTAGATCAAAGCGTCACATCCATCAGCGCATCTGCCTTTGAAAGAAACCATAACCTCCTCGGTATACATATTCATCACTTCGTTGACACCATTGAGACACATGCATTCTGTCTGTGCAGTTCTCTAACAATCATGTTGATGCTGGGCGTCAAGAACGTCGACTACTCGGCGTTCTACGCGTGCTTTGGACTGTCTAGTGTGGAGTTTGGTAGAGACTTGGAAACGATCGGAGAGAGTGCATTTGATCAATGCAACTCTCTGAGAAACATCAATCATGCCTCACGTTCTTAGGATTGGGCTCCGTGCCTTTCAAGATTGTGCGGTCACAGAGTTGGACCTGCCCTTAGGACTTGAAGTTGTTGAGGGACAGGCATTCGGTGGGTGTCAATCTCTCACACGAGTATCCATGCCGTTGAAAGGAGGCATGATCCAAGGTGGAGCGTTTGTCGGTTGCAGCCGACTTGTAAGAATTGATCTGATTGGTGGCATACATGACTTCGTGTCATCTCTGCACCTCGAGGAGTGGAGGAACACTATGAAAGCTGAGATCAAGCCGGATCAATGAAGATCTCCCCCTTATCAACGTGGGGGAGGTGGATAAGACTCGAGTCATTCAGGAATGGATGCAATCAGTCATCGACAGGGCGGAGCACTACAAAGGCGAGCACTATGCGTTATTGAAGGAGGGCATGACCATACTTGAGCTCGCTGTTTGGGGGGCCAAAATAGTTGAAGCAGAGAAGGAGAGAGATGTAATGATGATGACAAGTCTACCGCCGCCACCTCTTCTGTCTCCCTCGAGGAGAACTTATCAGAGAAACTCAAGATCGATAACGATGGTGATAACGATGGTGATGACGGAATGGAGATTCAGACAGCAGCAACGTGGTAAAAGTCTTGCAAACGTTGTGATTCATAACGTCCTCCCGTATCTCATGTGCACAAAGCTTGATCATGAATAGTAGATTGAGTAGGCAGCATCAATGATACATGGAAATGCCCGATCAAATCAGATTCAGATGACAACGAATCTGACCTGGAATAGAAGTAGAGGTGTTCACATTTTGCTCACATAAAGCGTATTACATGCACAGCTTTGTGATTATTTCAAGAAAGAGAAGCCTGAACTTCCTACCCCATCTGCATAAGACACTGCGTCGATTTTGTCATGAATGTCCCATTGGTTCTACGCACGTATTCTTCATCGTTCGTGTCTTCATCCGCTATCTCAGAGCAACCCGAACTCCAACCGTGTTCATAACTCGCCTTTGAGCAAATCCAGACACCTAAACTACGCCTCGAAGTTTTGTAGATACATCAGTGATTCCTCCGAATAATAGCATCCAGCAGAGTGCGAGTGAGGAAATGACTTTTTTCCCTTACCTGCCACCGCAAGGTTGTGTATCTACCCACTCTCAAGCGACGTTTGCTTGCGTTAAGTTGAGGTTGAGAGCCTTTCTTTACAGAAACTACGATAAATTTCTCCAATGAGAATTCTCCGTCCGCCGCACCGACCATTGGAGAGAGAAAATCGCCTCTGCCTCTCATCCTCTCATCCATCCGTGACACCTTGACCTTGATTGCATTGCGTCCTTTTCGCCGGTGAGGTAGGTACCACGCAAGTAGGTTATGTATCTCCCTGTATGTAATCTCAAGAGCCTGATTGTTATGTTAAGTTGTTTAGGGCCTTCTTTACAGAAACTACGATTAATTCTCCGGTCTCCGATAGTTCTCTCTGTCTGGAGTCAAGCTTGACGCGTGGCTGGCAATTGTTTCGCTCAATACGGTAAATACTAACGCGCGGTAAAATAAATGTATGTAAGTCTAAAACCCCCATCCACTTCAGAAATCTTTCAACTTATGAGTCCATCCAGTGAGTGGACCTCCGAAGGAAGAATTGAAAATCAGAGCTCGACAATCGTTCCAGGATGGGGAGTAGGCAATAAGTATCTGGCCAGCTCAGCCAAGCAAGGGACTATCCCTTTTTGACTTCAACTTGAGTCCCGCTTCCGGCATCTCGACCGGAAAAAGCCTCTGGTTTCCTGCGCTTTCGTGAGAACACACGTATTACGTAGGTACTTAGCATGGCATGGGCAAGGGAAGCCAACGGACGCGGCACGCGTCCACCCAGCTCCCCTGAACACGCATACACACCACAAGCTTCTGTTCTTTCTTTATTCCTCGTCCCTCAATGTCTCAATTGCCATTTGCTTGGACGAAGATGGCAGCCATATGCCAATGAAATGCCGAACATTGCCGCTCAAAACGAGCAGGCGAGGACAAATAGATGATGAGGACCCCAATATGGTGCAGTGGAGAGGCAACTTAGTGTCCGAGAAAGAAGCCAAGGCACTTCGTCATGTATTTGATAATTTGCAGGATCACTTTGGTCATCAACGGCCCGATCCAAGAGTGAGGTTTAACCACGTAAGTCTTGCTCATCCCGGCCATGGTCAGAAGTGGCATGGCGATGTAGACTTTACCTACGACATCAACGGCGACCACTGCAATCTCAACTACATTGGTATGGACGTCTGTGTGGATCTCGCACCCAAACTCGTGCACAAGCACGGCCAGCCAATGTTGAAAGACCATGGTAGGGCATGGTTGTACGTGTATCTACCGCAACTGACAATTGATAAGGTCAATCATATGTGAAGGCCGGCACGGGATGGGACGTTTCCGATGAGGGATTCCTTGAAGATCCTAATCGTAATCTGGTGGCGATCGAGGCTAATTTGAATCATCAGAGTGGGCCAAGCTTCTGGGTTGTAAAAGACAAGGATGCCTCTGGAGGAGGAATATCCTTCTCACGGATTGGAAGCGTGCAAGAAGTATCCGCACAACCTCACCAGCAGCGTATTCATAGAGGCGTTGGGATCTTTTCGGTGTCCTATCGAGGTAGAGGGGACGACCGAACTTCGAGCCCATTCCCATTCCTGGTGTAGGGAACGAGGCCAAACTTAGTTTCACTCTTGTAAGTGTCCGCACATGGGGCATTACAGATTGTGTTGCACCTATCGTGTATGCCCCAAGCAAGTGGCACCACTAATTGGAGTACGTCAACGTCATGAGCTCATTGCTGTTACTGTTTATATCTTCATATATGTTAAGGTTAAGAGGGAGATTTCTCATGATATTCTTAATAAGATGATAGGTGGAAGTTGAATTTGGATGTACATCAGCATCAGCATCAGATCGGTGTAACACAGTAATTATACTGCATTGCCCAAATCATTTCTACTCCTCGATAAATAGTAGATTCAATCAGGTCAGGTTCATCGACTGGAGCAGGTACCAGTTTTAGTCTTTGTCTCACGCCTGTCCTTTGTCTTGCTGCAAAGGGTGCTGCAAGCAAACTAGGGGATCTTGATAGAGATAGAGATAAGAGATAGAGCTGGTTTGCTGCAGCAGCGGGCAGCTGCGACGTTACATTGAGGCAATGCCCACATACAATGCGCGAATGAACGGCCCAGGAAAAAGCTAAAAATGACCTGATTAATTTGTCCGAACGACAATGACCAAAAGCATTAGCATTAGGGACAAAGCTGTCTTTTAGCCTCTTTGGATACTGAAAGGTACCCTTTCCGCAGTATTAGAAATTTGGAAGTATAGGAAAGTATATAGGAAGTATATACTTAGGCTTAGGGAAGGTATATAGGAAGTATGTATTAGAAGGAGGCATTATCACAGTGGTCACAGGCGGAGACGGAGAGCTGAAGTCTTTTCAGTTTCAGTCAGGGTCAGGGGCCGCAAATACACTTGAAGCATGGTGATGGTGGCAAGTATCATGGAACTGTTTGGTCAAGTTATAGAGGTGGTGCAGACGACAGTGGCAGTGGCAGTGGCAGTGGTTGTATGCATGGTGAGGGCAAAATGAATTCAAGTATGGCAACGAACAGCGAATATGTGTATGTGGAGAGGGAGGAGTGTAGTGGTCTGCTTTACTTTACTAAGTCAATATTCAAAATAAAAAATAGCGGCATGGGATGCGAAGAGCAAAATGAAATACAAGGACGGTGACGGGTGACGTTTACATGGAGAGTGGTACAAAGGACTTTGACACGGAAAAGGCATTTACATGATGCAAATAGTGATGGTGATGTGATGGTGATGGCAGTGATGGTGATGTGTATCCGATGGATCTCCTGCATGACAAGGGCAAAATACTCGAGGCTTACCATCGAGATTCGGATGAGCAGAACAGTATTTGCGAGAGTTCTCTTCTCGTCAACATTGCATATTGCATATTGCATAGGCATAGAGTTCAAAGCTGGCGTCTTTCACTTTAAATCCAAGACCAAGACTTTGACTTTGATTCGATCAATCGTCATCGTCAAGTGAGGCTTCTTCATTTCGAGACTGTGGTTGAGTGGCATTGATTAATTAAGCCCCTCCCCAGAGCCCCCACCACACTTTCAGCGTCTCTTGTTACTGCGAGGCTCACTCCAGATATCCAATACATGCCCCTCTGCTGCTTCGATTGGCTGCAGTTTCAGCTTCTATCGCCTCCACTTTGGTTCCATTGTGTTTCATGCAGAAATTATGACCTTGTGCTTGTGATACACGCCCTTTGTTTGTTGTTACAGACATTGCTTCCTGTTCACCGTAGAGAATAATGACATCATCGATGATTTAATGCAACATCACTCTCCCTGACCATGATAATGGCCTACCAAGAACTTCAGTAAAAGTGGATGGAGGCGCGCGGTTTGATCTCGCTGTGCTGAGCACACATTTTTGGATGCCCATCTCAAAAAGTGCGCCATAACCGTTCTCTCTTCCACGTGATACGTGATGGTTCGCGCGCTTGCTTGACACCTCAACAATGGTGCCAACATATTATCATAGCATCTCAATACAGCAACCAAGATGCCAATATCAAGTTCCACCTCCATCACACGAGTCATCCTCTACGGCCGCCACCAGCAGCAACATTGCTGTCGGTCTACAAAACATCATCGTCGTCTCCTCCATAACCCTAACAATCACAACTACGAATCAATAACCACCTCCAACTTTACCGCCTACCGCCCCCCGCCTCCTCTACTCCGCCCTCTTCTCATGGAACACAGTCACCTGTGGCAAAATCATCGCTCCCTTCCTTGAGGATTTTATCACCTGTGTTATTTACATGATGGGGTTGTCGGGATGACTTTGGCGGTGCAGTATGCGATTGTGGCGATATTTGCTGGGTATGGCGGGAGGTTGAGTGATTTGGAGGAAAGAAAGTATCAATTGTCAAGACAACAACAACAACCATCTGGTAGTATTCAATAATAGTAACAACAGTAACAGCAATAGTGGCGGCGGCTGCTGGGGAGTGGGTCGATTAAAAGTGTTGAGCTTTTCTATATTATTGGGAACTTGTGCTATTTTGGGACACGCCGTCCATCACTCTAACTCACAATATTATCAAACAACAACAACATACAATCCAACACATCATCATTCACAACAAGTGCAATTTCCATATGAAGTATCATGGCAAGTAACCATGCGCTGCATATACGCATTATCACTCGCCATCATGGCACCTGTCCTAGATGACTAGCACTAGCTCATCTAGACTGCATCGATGGAGCATCGCAAGCAGACTTTGGCAAAGAGCGAATGTACGGTGCAGCATTTTGGGGGATAGGAAGTTTATGTGCAGGAGTGGGGATAGATCGATTTGGTTTTGGGTTTTTGGTATGTCATGACTGTTTTTTGACGGCGGTGGTGTCGTATGTGGCGATTGGGGTTTATTTGGTTGGGTTGAGGAGAGGATACGACTGGTGCGATTTGTTGTTAGTGCTGTTGTTGTGCCGCCGTCGTCTTCATCGTTGCTTGGTTGACGGTGGGAGAAGAAGATTGGAATGGTATTAGATATTTGGGTGCAGAGCAACAAAGAAGACCGACACCAAGTTCTAGAAATCACCTCATCATCAAATCCAACGGAAGGTGAAAAATAACAGAACATCTGCTATGCAACTATTCAGTCCTCATATGTCAGACAGGATACGGAAAGGCCGCTTACTATTCTTTGTGTTTGCGTTCAGCTGTTGGGATCTCTATTGTGGACAACCTTGCATTCATATTCTTTGATTACATTGGGCTCGTCCAATACAATGAATGGCTTGACTGTGGTGTTTACTGTCGTGAGTAGAAATGTGGCATTTCATTGCGCTGGGATGTTTGTTTGACATGGTTGCACTTCATATATATATGTCATCATCACTCCTCTGACCTCATTTATTCACTCAACTATCACACACAGATATTTGAAGTTCCTATTTTCTACTTGGCACCTCGCTTCCTTCAAAAGCACGGACCGGGGAAGCTCTCTCCTCGCAGCTGGAATTGCTTATGTAGTGAGGAGTTCTCGGCTATACAGTTGCACCTCACATGTCAGTGGTGCTACTCCTAGAAACTCTCCATGGTGTCTCGTACGCAGGAGGCAAAGCTGGAAGCGTAGAATACATAGCACAAATCGCACCAAAGGGATATGAAGCCACAGGACAGGGACTATTGATTTTTGTCAACTACATGGGAATTGTGGCAGGGTTGTTTGCTGGGGGGCATATTCAAGAGACTCTTGGGTCTCGTGCCATGTTTTTACGTCATGGCTACAATTGTTGCACTTGGGACTGTGTAGTGTTGT
This sequence comes from Skeletonema costatum, assembly GCA_018806925.1. NCBI lineage: Eukaryota > Bacillariophyta > Thalassiosirophyceae > Thalassiosirales > Thalassiosiraceae > Skeletonema > Skeletonema costatum. The sequence goes on along the minus strand of JAHBBA010000109.1, from coordinate 6,254 downwards.
TGATTGCAGAGATTTGTTTAGGCGCACCCAAAACGTGAGAACGAGGGGGGCAACAACAACAACAACCCAGACGAAGAGAGCACCAATTTAATAAAATCTGAATCAGCCTGTTCGAGTGGTTCGTATGGTGATAGAGCTACAGAGAGCGTTCATGAGGAAGAAACTTGAAGTATGATAGCCTCAATAAGTATGTGAAGGACTGGGTAGAAAGATTAAGTTTTGCCATTCTTAACCACAGTAGCGGTTCTTGTTGTTATTGTGCTCAAGCTCGATCTTGGAGGTATGCGGAAGCTCCACATTGCTCTATCACTAATGCTTCCTTAGGACTGCAGGTGTTGTACTTAAACTGGGTACAGTACATACTGCCGACCGCAATCCCTCTCTGTCCTTTTCAAAAAAGGTATTGTATCATTCTCGTCACTGTCTCGCGCGCCTGCGATCATAACACAATCCGCACTAAACGTGCAGCGAGATGATAAGAGTACATAATGCAAAGCCTTTTGGCTGAGACCAAGGACTACTATATATCCATTATTATTAGCTTACATGCCCATTCTCATGGAGGCAGCATGAGGTTAGCGGACTTTTTGAGACGGGCATCTCAAACCTGCATGCAACCCACCATGGCAGCAAATCATAGACTCTTCGATCTCATGAGCCCGCCCTCTCCCGATCTTTTCTGATACCACGGCCATACAGAGATGAGCAACAACAGCGAAAACAGCGAGTTCCGTAGGATCAAGGAAAATGATCCTCATACGACGTCATTAATTTGCGAGATAACAAATTTTGAAAATATGACGAACGAGGAATGGGAGGAGCTCGGGCGTGATATATCGAACAATACCCGCTTGGAATATTTAGAGCTCGGTAGCACCGCCCTCAACGATCGCAACATGTCACTCTTGTGCCGAGGGTTAACGCGAAGCGCCTCAATAAAAAACGTGGCTTTGTACGACAATGGATTAAGCGTTGCAGGAGTGTTGAGCATGGTGCCATTCCTGCAGAATGCAAATAATCTTCAAGAATTGGATCTCGGTGACAACAATATAAAACCGGAAGGATTTAATGTGCTGTGTCGGTCATTGCGTGATAGTCCCCATCGAGTCGCTGAGTTGCCAAAAATGTTGCAATTGAATCTATCGACGTTGACAACGACTACTTCCCCAGGCATTTGATGCATCTAGATTTGGGTAATAACAATATCAGCATCGACGGATGTCATGGGATAGCTAAATTATGCAGGGGAAAAATACTGCACTATCAAGTCTATATCTCACCATGAACAGATTGATGACGATGGTGCTGGAATTCTGGCCGATGCCCTACGAAACAACACATCACTAACGACTTTGGTTTTAAAGTATAACATGATGACTATCGAAGGGGCGAAATTATTTCTCCAATTGGTGAATGATGTTTTCTAGCATTAAAGCAACGCTCCAATCAAACCACACTTTGCAACGTATCACAGCGGATTATGGGGGGGATGATCAGGACCTGAATGAGCGGATTCAGCGGCATATCGATAACGCACTTAAAATCAATGCGTTATACGCAACCAGCTCGTGGTCACTCCCCGAAGAAGCTTGTAAGGAAAAGGTGATTCTGACACAGCTACATAGCGAGGACAAGAGCAAAATTGGCTGCTCTACAAGGAGTAAATCATTCGCTGTATAGTGAGATTAATTCTCTCCACTTGCCCGAAGTGCTTGCATTGGTAGGTCGACGTCATGGTCAGGGAGAGCTGTATGTTGCATTAAGATCATCGATAGCAGGAGTGATATCCACAGTGAATAAGAAGCAGTGTCTGCAACAGCAAAGGGCATATTTCAGGGCCAAAATAGCTGAGTATAGAGCTAAAGCGGAGGCGGAGGGGGGGTAGAAGCTGAAATTTCAACATCGAAGCAGCAGAGGGTCGTGTAGTGGATATTGAGAATGAGTCTTACAGCAACAAAAGACGACGAGCTTGACATCTTCCTTGTTACATCGACTCACTCGCCACTTCGGCTGCAAAATTTTAACTTGTAATAAATTTGTTACTATCTAGAATCTCCGGAAGGGACTGGTAGAAGTAGAAATTAAGTTTTGCTTCAACTAGATCTGCGAGGTAAGGCGGGAGGTTTCAAAAGGTTCTTTGTTCTCATGCTCAAGCTAGATCTGTGGAGTATTGTAAGGCGGGCGGAGGCTTCAAAATACATGAGCCAATGGCCCATCCCAGTTGGCTGATAGCCTGCAGTTAGCAGGAGTTACAGCCGACGTTCGGCACGATGTTACAAAACCTTTCGTTAACTCAAAGAACGGGTGCCAGAGACGAACATAATGCCAATCCGCACTAATCTTGCAGCGATGACTTTGCGGAGTAGTAGCAAAGCGTTTCTTGGCTGGCTGAGTAGCAAGTGAAACCTGCGAGAACGTCTGCTGTTTGCACCTGGATTAGCTGTGAGTTTGGGAACATATGTTACTCCACATCAGTGAATGTGTTACAACTTCAACAATAATGCCACTTGCTTCTTGCTTGCCTGTAGCCCACATAATCAATTCTGCACATGTCGCTATTGGATATCGTGAACAAATGCAGTAATAATTGGCGGATGGCGCGTAGATTAGACGCAGCGAAAGTTATCTGAATCTGAATTGAGCGGCGCCTGGCCCCTACAAATACGATTTCCATTTTGATAGCAGAAGCATTTAGCAAGTATCTAGTATGGACATACGAAGAGTGGCTGCCATCTCAAACCGTGCAGAGGATCAAAGAAAATGATCCTAATATCACCAGTAATAAAATGGACCGAAAGGGAGAGGAATGATTATTTTATCAGAAAATATGACTAACGAGGACTGGGAGGGAACTCGGGCGTGGATATATCAAATAACACCCATTTGAAAGATCTAACTCTTCGTGAGAGGGCGCCCTCGATGATCGTAAGCTCTCATTTTTCGGTCGAGAGGATTGACGAGGAGCAGCTCAATTAAACCATAATGAATTTGAACGCTAATGGATTAAGCGGCAGTAGGGATCCGAAAGCATGGTGCCATTCTTGCAGAGTACAAATAATCTCACATCTCTGGATCTCCGATAACAAACAATATACAATCGGAAGGATTCAATGTGCTGTTTCGGGCATTGCGTGATTAGCCCCATTGATATGCTGCATTGTGATAGATGTGGCATTGGATCAATTGAGATTTGACACCGAACATTATCCCCAAACATTTGACATTTCTACGTCTAAATCATAACAGCAATCAACACTGATGGATGTCGTGGAATAGCGAAATTGCTGCAGGGGGGAGATTCTACTCTAACACATTTATATCTCTACGGCAATAAGATTGACGACAACGTGTGGGGATTCTAGCCGACGCCCTACAAAACAACAACTCACTGACGACATTGAATTTATCGGAGAATGATGGCATATCAAAACAGGGCATGACGATGCTGTTGAAGCTTGTGAATGACATCTCTAGCATCAAAGCCACGCTTGAATCAAATCACACCTTAGATCTCTATTGCAAATTATCATTTAATGCAGACAAAGAAATTCAGAGGCATATCGGTGAGGCCATAACAATCAGCAGGAATAAGTAAGCAACCCAGAAGTAGCTGGGAGAGAGAAGGTGATTCAGACACAGCTAAATAGTGTGAAAAGAGCAGAATTGGCGGATCTGCAGGGAGTAAATCAATCTTTATACAATGAGATTGATCCTCTCCACTTGCCCGAGGTTCTCTCATGGTAGGTCATCACCATGGGCACGGAGAGCTGTTGTTTCTTTGAAATCATCGATTGTAGGATTATTCTCCACTGTGAATATGAAGAAGTGTATGCAACAAGAAGAAGGAGTACCACGTAGCCAAAGCAGCAGAGCATGCAGCCATAGCAGCAGAGCACAGAGCCAAAGCGGAGGAGATAGACGCCAAGCTAGCAACAATGGATCAAGCAGCAGAAGCGAATCCAAGTTGACGTGGACTCTCAGAGCAATAAAAGGCGTTCGAACATGAAGGACTGGGATGATAATTAACTCCGCCAAATAGTGAAGCATTGTATGTAGGTAGATCGAATGCTTTTGCAAAAGATAAGTGTCAATAATGTCTTCGGGAGGAGATAATACTGGATGGGGATAAGAGTGGGGATGGGCGTGGGAGTCCTCCATGAGATAGATGCAGATTTCTGAATACATACTCAATATTATTGCACTCCAGCTCAAGCAAAATTTCTCATGAACTGACACTTAGTACTCTCCAGACTAACCTCACCGCTCCTTTTGGAACCGCACCTTGTTCGGAAGTCATTCCGAGAAGAAACAAGAAGCTGGGAGGTATGTATGTATTGTATGATTGCTTGAGTCGAATCTCATGGAGTATGAGAAAGGCAAATCGAACAGAAGAGATGAATGTAACCAACTTACACACATTGCCGAAAAAGTGTGGAAAATGATGCAACCCTTCCTCACTTCCATCATCTTCGGGTGGATTGGTAGCATACCTACTTACACACATATACGAGCTCGAGCAGCAAGCAGCAGATCAATTATTCCAACATTCAAGAGGAGGCACAGCTACGCCTAGCATAAGTAAGTAGTAAGAAACAAAGTAGGTACATATTGTCATAGCTTTACCACCATGCCATGCCAACCTGTCTGAGCAAAAAGAGTACAATTAAATGGGCCATCGCCCCCTCGCTAAATCAGCCCTTCAAAAAATGGCGCGTGGAGGAGAAGGAGGCTCCGCGCGCAGAGAAATCAAACCCCCTATCACTGGAGATGAGGCCAAAGTTTACGCAACCCTAAAATCAGATACCATTATGGTTATTCTCATACATACTGATTCCCACGCTGATTAGGGAGAAAGGGCTAGCCATGTGCATGAAAAGTACCTTAACCTTAATGGTAAATTAAGACTATTTAAGGCTATTTCAGTCTATTTTAGCAACATACGAAGATGGTGGGTGGTGTTATTCACAAGAGGAGAAAGCACACACATTCGGGGTTTCATGACTACAACATTCATACAGTCGTCGATTATTTGTTTTTTTCACTCTTTAAAGCGCATGGGCTGGTTTACTATTTTGGTCATCAATAAGTAGAGGAGAAATGTAATGAAGCATGAAGGAGTTGAGTATTACTCATTGGTTACAATGTGATGGCTTGCTCCACCAAGTTTTAATATCTTTGGACAACACCCTGATATCAATATTGATGGTCCTATTATTATCCGGTGGAAGACATCCTTACTTGTGTACACCAATTACTCTTTTAGTCATCAATGAACTCTCCAAACGACCTCCAACAATCGCCTTCGTTGCCCGTAGATTTTGAAGCTGTCGCCAAGAAACTGCAGGCAAGTCGCAAAAGGAAGGAGAAGCAGTATTCACGCAGACATCAACGATACAAAAAAAGAGGAAGGGTAGAAGTCGTAAGAATATATCATTATCCGATAACGATGAGCCGCCACAACCAGATCATATCAACAGCGTAGATGTATCGCAGAACATCCGGAGTGGAGAGGTTGTCATGGCGAATAAAGAACTAGAATTGAAATGGTTGATGGCAGAGGGGAGGGGAATTGTGAATGATCCGCATCAGCCAAATCACGGCAGCAGTATCCCTACTACGAATAAAGACAAAGTCCCGCTACAGACCGCTCATATGCAAGAAGGGCCAGCCAACGCGCACGTGCGACACGAACTAGCAGCCATCGCAGTGGTATCAGGGCGTCGGTGAAGATGGAAGTGATTGACCTGACCGACGCAAACCCCGAGGGGGGCGAAACAACAGATTACGATTAAAAGAGAGGTAGAACTCATCGACCTGACGCTATCTGACGAAGATGGCTAACTGCAATGGTTGAGGGGTTCGGGAGTGTGGTACAAGAGAACAAGAGGAAAGGGGCACAACACGAACGAAGAGACAGGGGAAACAAAAGTGAACGTAAACTAACAGACATTACATCTGAAACATATACGATTCTAACCAACATCAACATGGATTTGCCGCAGTGTTATCCTTTTCAACCGCACGCCAGTAGTGCTCCGGTGCCGATACACGCATTGTCTCCACGAACCAACATCGGGTTGACCTCACACAATATGTATCTTGAAGTGTGTAAGGACCGAGGAGCCGTCGGTCCTTCCGTGCTCCTTCCTCCTACTCCTTACCCTAACTATCGCCATACCACCTAACCTATTCAACACCCATCGTTCCTCCCCACTGCATCCCTCACCGCTATCCCTCGCAAGTGTGTCTCTGGT
>JAHBBA010000108.1:0-58303 GCA_018806925.1 Skeletonema costatum | reverse complement strand
CGATGAATTTGCCACAGGTGGACGTGGTTCCATGAAGAAGCGAGGCGGAGTAGAGAGTAGGGCGGGGGGGCGGGTAGGCGGTAAAGTTGGAGGTGGTTATTTGAATTCGTAAGGTTGTGATTGCTAGTGGTTATGGGAGGAGACGACGATGATGTTTGTAAGACCGGACAGCAATGTTGTGCTGCTGGTGGCGGCCGTAGAGGATGGACTCGTGTGAATGGAGGTGTGAACTTTGAGATTGGCAGCTTGGGTTGCTGTCATTGAGAAGATGCTATGATAAGAGGTTGGCCACCATTGTGTGAAGGTGTCAAAAGCAAGCGCGCGGAACCGATTCACGGTAATCAGCGTGGAAGAGGAGAAACGGTATGGCGCACTTTTTAGAGCTGGGCATCCAAAAATGTTGTGCTCAGCTCACGCGAGATCAACCGCGCGCCTCTCCATCCACTTTTACATGAAGTTCTTGGTAGGGCCATTATCATGGTGTCAGGGAGAGCTTGAATGTTGCATTTAAATCATCGCATGAGTTGTCATTTATTCTCTACGGTGAAACAGGAAGCAATGTCTGTAACAACAGACAAAGGGCGGTTACTCAACATACGCACACGGTCCTAATTTCTGCATGGAAACGCAATTGGAAACCAAAGTGGATGGCGATTAAGAAAGCTGAAACTGCAGCACTCGAAGCAGCAGAGAGGGCATGTCATTGGATATCTGGACGTGATGCCGTCGCAAGTAACAGAGACGCTTGAACAGTGGTGGTGGGGGCTCTGGGGGAGGGGCTTAATTAATTCAAGGCCACTCATACCACAGTCTCGAAATGAAGCAGCCTCACTTGACGATGACGATTGATCGAATCAAAGTCAAAGTCTTCGGTCCTTTTGGATTTAAATGTGAAAGACGCCAGCTTTGAACTCTATGCCTATTGCAATATGCAAGATGCAATGTTGGACGAGGAAGAGAACTTCTCGCAAATACTGTTCTGCTGCTCATCCGAACTCTCGATGGTAAGCCTCGATGTATTTTTGCCCTTCAGTCCTGCAGGAGATCCATCGTGATACACACATCACCATCACTGCCCTCACCATCACCATCACCATCACTATTCTGCATCATGTAAAAATGCCTTTTCCGTTGTTCAAAGTCCTTTGTACCACTTCTCCATGTAGACGTCCACCCGTCACACGTCCTTGATATTCCATTTTTGCTCTTCCGCAGTCCCATGCCGCTTATTTTTTATTTTGAGTATTGACTTAGTAAAGTAGGAGAAGCAGACCACGTACACTTTTCCACCCCCCCTTCCCTGCTCCAACCCTACAACATATTCGCTGTTCGTTGCCATGACTTGAAATTCATTTTTTGCCCTCCGACCATGACATACAACCAATGCGCCTGCCACTGCCACTGGTCGTCTGACCACCTTCTATTAACTTGACCAAACCAGTCTCCATGATACTTGCCACCATCACCATGCTTCAATGGTGTATTTGCGGCCCCACTGACCCTGGAACTGAACTTGAAAAGAGCTTCAGCTCTGTCCGTCTCCGCCTGTGACCCTGTGATACTGCTCCTTTCTAATACAATGAACTTCCTATATACCCTTCCCTAAGGCCTAAAGTATAGGTACTTTCGCTATAAATACTTTCCTAGTACTTTTCCAAAATTTTCTAATACTGACGGAAAGGGTACCTTTCAGTATCCAAAGAGGCTTTAAAAAAGACAGCTTTGGTTCCACTTAATGCTAATGCTTTTGGTCATTGTCGTTCGGACCAAACTTAATCAGGTCATTTTTAGCTTTTTCCTGGGCGTTTCTTTCGCGCATTGTATGTGGGCATTGCCTCAATGTAACGTCGCAGCTGCCCGCTGCTTGCAGCAACCAGCTCTACTCTTATCTCTATCTCTATCAAGATCCCCTAGTTTGCTTAGCACGCCCCTTTGCAGCAAGACAAAGACAGCGTGAGACAAAGCTAAAACTGGTACCTGCTCAGTCGATGAACCTGACCTGATTGAATCTACTATTTATCGAGAGTAGAAATGATTTTGGGCAATGCAGTATAATTACTGTGTTACACCGATCTGATGCTGATGCTGATGTACATCAAATTCAACTTCCACCTATCATCTTATTAAGAATATCATGAGAATCTCCCTCTTAACCTTAACATATATGAAGATATAAACAGTAACAGCAATGAGCTCATGACGTTGACGTACTCCAATTAGTGGTGCCACTTGCTTGGGGCATACACGATAGGTTGCAACACAATCTGTAATGCCCCATGTGCGGACACTTACGAGAGTGAAACTAAGTTTGGCCTCGTTCCCTACACCAGGAATGGGAATGGGCTCGAAGTTCGGTGTCCCCTCTACCTCTATAGACACCGAAAAGATCCCAACGCCTCTATGAATACGCTGCTGGTGAGGTTGTGCGGCCACTTCTTGCCACACTTCCAATCCTTGAGAAGGATATGCTTCCTCTCCTCCAGAGGCATCCTGGTCCTTTCTTATAACCCAGAAGCTTGGCTGGGTTGTCCCAGTCTGATTACTCAAATTAGCCTCGATCGCCACCAGGTTACGATTAGGATCTTCAAGCATCCCTCATCGGAAACGTCCCATCCCGTGCCGGCTGTCATATGAATTGACTTATCGATTGTGTGTTGCGGTAGATACACGTACAAGCCATGCCCATGCCCTGCCATAGTCTTTCAACATCGGCTGGCCGTGCTTATGCACGAGTTGAGTTTGGGTGCGAGATCAACGCAGACGTCCATACCAATATAGTTAAGGCTGCAGTGGTCACCGTTGATGTCGTAGGTAAAGTCCATATCACCATGCCACTTCTGACCATGGCCGGGATGAGCAAGGCTTAGGTGGTTGAACCTTACTCTTGGATCGGGCCGTCGATGGCCAGCCAAAGTGATCCTGCAAATTATCAAATACATGACGAAGTGCCTTGCTTCTTTCTCGGGCACTGCCCCTCCACTGCACCATATTGGGGTCATCATCATCTATCTGTCTCGCCTGCTCATTTTGAGCGGCAATGTTCGGCATTTCATTGGCATAGGCTGCCATCTTCGTCCAAGCAAATGGCAATTGAGACATTGAGACGAGGAATAAAGACAAGACAGAAGCTTGTGGTGTGTATGCGTGTTCAGGGGAGCTGGGTGGGACGCGTGCCGCGTCCCGTTGGCTTCCCTTGCCCATGCCATGCTAAGTACCTACGTAACGTGTGTTCTCACGCAAAGCGCAGGAAACCAGAGAGTCTTTTTCCGGTCGAGATGCCGGAAGCGGGACTCAAGTTGAAGTAAAAGGGATTAGTCCCTTGCTTGGCTGAGGCTGGCCGAATACTTATTGCCTACTCCCCATCCTGGAACGATTGTCGAGCTCTGATTTTCAATTCTTCCTTCGGAGGTCCACTCACTGGATGGACTCATAAGTTTGAAGGAGTTCTGAAGTGGATGGGGGTTTTAGGACTTACATACATTTAGTTTTTACCCGGTTAGTATTTACTCGTATTGAGCGAACCAATTGCCAGCCACGCGTTCAAGCTTGTACTCCAGATCCAGAGAGAGAACTATCGGAGACCGGAGAATATTAATCGTAGTTTCTGTAAAGGAAGGCGCCTAAAAAAACAAACAACTTAAACAATAACAATCCGGCTCTTGAGATTACATACAGTGGAGATGCATAAACCTACGTGGCGTGGTACCTACCACACCGGCGAAAAGGGACGCAATGCAATCAAGGTCAAGGTTTTGTCTGTCACGGGATGGATGGTATAGGAGGATGAGAGCAGAGGCGATTTCTCTCTCTCGCAATGGTCCGGTGTCGGCGGACGGAGAATTCTCATTGGAGATAATTTATCGTATGGGCTTTTTCTGTAAAGAAAGGCCTCTCAACCTCATACTTTTAACTGCAAGCAAAACTGTCCGCTTGAGAGTGGGTAGATACACACCTTGCGGTGGCCAGGGGTAAGGCGAAAAAAGTACCATTCCTCACACTCGCAACATCTGCTGGAGCTATTACATCGGAGGAATCACTGATGTGTCTACAAAGACTTCGAGGGCGTATAAGATTAGGTGCTGGATTTGCTCATAAGGCGATGTCCAAGAACACGGTTGGAGTTCGAGGGTTGCTCTGAGATACGCGGATGAAGGACCCGAACGCCTGAAGAATACGTGCGGTTAGAATAGAACCAATGGGACATTCACTGACAAATCGGACGCCAGTGTCTTATGCAGATGGGGTAGGAAAGTTCAGGCTTCTCTTTCTTGAAATAATCACAAAGCTGTAGCATGTAAGTAGCGTTATGTGAGCAAAATGTAACACCTCTACTTCTATTCAGGTCAGATTCGTTGTCATTTCTTGTGTGTGAATCTGATTTGATCGGGCCATTGGCCAAAGTATCATTGATGCCGCCTGTACTCAATCTACATTACATGATCAAAGCTTTGTTGCACCTGAGATTACGGTGATGCCGTGTCTGAATCACAAACGTTTGCCAGACTTTTTCATTACCACGTTGCTGCTGTCTGGAATCTCCATTCGTCCATCACCATTCGTTATCACCAATCGTTATCGATCTTGAAGTTTCTCTGAATAAGTTCCCCCTCCTCGTAGGGAGACAGACCCAGAAGAGGTGGCGGCGATAGACCTTGTCATCATTATTACCATCTCTCTCCTTCTTCCTGCTTCAACTATTTTGGCCCCCCAATACGAGCGAGCTCAAGTATGGTCATGCCCTCCTTCAATAAAACCGCATAGTGGCTCGCCTTTTGTAGCTGCTCCGACCCGCCTGTCGATGACTGGTTGCACCCATTCCTGAATGGACTCGAGTCTTATCCACCTCCCCCACGCTTGATAAGGGGGAGATCTTCATTGATCCGGGTTTGATTCTCAGCTTTCATAGTGTTTCCCCCACTCCTCGAGGTGCAGAGATGACACAAAAGTCATGTATGCCACCAATCAGAATCAATTCTTACAAGTCGGCTGCAAACCGACAAACGCTCCACCTTGGATCATGCCTCCTTTCAAACGGCCATGGATACCGTGTGTGAGAGATTGACACCCACCGAATGCCTGTCCCTCAACAACTTCAAGTCCTAAGGGCAGGTCCAACTCTGTGACCGCACAATCTTGAAAGGCACGGAGGCCCAATCCTAAGAACGTGAGGCATGCATGAGTTTCTCAGAGAGTTGCATTGATCAATGCACTCTCTCCGATCGTTTCCAAAGTCTCTACAAACTCCACACTAGACAGTCCAAAGCACGCGTAGAACGCCGAGTAGTCGACAGTTCTTGACGCCCAGCATCAACATGATTGTTAGAGAAGAGCGCACAGACAGAATGGCAATGTGGTCTCAATGGTGGTCAACGCAAGATGGACAGTATGATATAGGGGGGATAGGGTCCGAGGAGTTCTATGGGTTTCTTTTTCAAAAGGCTGATGCGCTGATGGATGTGTGACGCTTTGATCTACAACACTACGAAGGGGGACGAAAGGGGCTCGTCCTCCGGTGTAGATGAAGATTCGCGGTGCTGAACATTGACAAGAATGTGTGGAGGAAAAGATGATGCGAGTGAGAGGATCTCTAAGCTTGCCAAGTAAAGGTTAATAGATGTCAAGAGAGATAGTCCCTACTCTATGTCCATACGCCGGTGGTAGGACATGTGATGATGATGAGATTTGTTTGATCGTGAACGCATCTTGCGGATTTATAATTGAAGAAGTCCTTCAAGCTGCGCGCATTCTAAAGCGCACTTAAAAGACAGACAGCGAAATGCTTAAATGAAAGCGCCCGAAGGTTTAAATCCTCTCAGTAATTTCGATACTCCCCCCTTACCGACCGGGTATACTGTATCTAACTGCTTAACTCCATTTCGTGACCTCGAAGCTACATACAAATTCCTACTCCTACGTATTTATGGAGTACGTCATGAGGAAAGACAGGACAGCTAGGCGCGCAGAATAGAGGACTCTCTCGTTTGCTAACGAAACTAATACTGATTTGCGAAACCCCGAGCGGACGTCCATCGATGCGCTCGAAACTTTACAATAAGTAGCGAAGGACTTTAAATGAAGGTGACTCCGGAGGTGAGGATTGGGAATGCAAATTGCTCAGTGATCGATTTGTCGACTCAACTCTTAGTTAAGCAGATAGCCAGGCTGTAGATTAGTCGCGTGAAGATGCTCATGAGCCGATGGTGCCGTAATGAGTAAGAGTTGAACTATCCTCTTTCATCGTTTCGTCTCATTTGCCTGCACATCTTTAACAAACCTGAACATGAAATCAATTCTTCTTCCACATCATCATCGTCCCCATTCGTCCATCGTCGGCTTTTCAAGGGCAGGGCTACGCTTAGTTCGCTCTCAGAGCCGTTGTGGTGGTTGTGCACATCACAAGATGAAGATCCAGGCCCAGGATGGTCTAGCTTTGAGGTGTGTGGGACAGAACTGCCGAGTTCATTCGAGAACCCGAGCACTCCATACCTCGCCGATTTCAATGGAAGATCAAGATCACGAATCAAGCCCTCCATCCTGACCGTGAGCAAAACTTGCTGTAAGCGTACCGCCGAGATCCAATCCACCTTCCCCGATCGTGCGTATCATTATCATTGCCATTGTCTTCACATCTGTCTATGGCTAACCTTCAAACGTCGATTCTTCGTTGCTTTACGTTCGTCATATTTTCAGTATCTTCGAAGGTCACGACTAGAGGCATTCGTTTTATCAAAATGATGCGCATCCGGCCCCTGTTGGAGGGGATGATGAAAGTGGATGGAGTTGTCACTAGTTGGCGTGGCAAGCCAAGGACACACTTTTGTCTTAGTTTAGTAGCTTTTGCTGACAGCGTTGCTCACAGGCAGCATTGATATCGCTTTCTATCACATCCTCCTCTACCGTCCTACTATCCCTTTTTCTCGTTTCGGGCTGAGTGCTCACCCACCGGTACCTAGAGCATGCGCCAGATATTTGAAGACATGACTCGAGCTGTTGACGTCTACAACGTGCATATACCACAAAAAGATCCAATGGTAAAAGCCTCTGTCATCGCGGAGGATCTTGCGTGTAGCTTAATAGTTGGACATGACGACATCCAAGTATTATGAGGATGTGTGTATTATCCTTGTTACCTGACTAGAGACGAGGCAAGGGGACATTCTTGACAAACCAACGCTGTCTCTAGTGCAGAAGGGGTATTAGGAAGATCAGGCTTCCTATTGCGGAGGATCTTGAGTGTAGCCATATAGTTTGATAGAACGACAGCCAACTATTTAGAGGAGATGTGTTGATTATCCTCACGGGACAAGTCAAGACGAGCATGGTGTTATCAAATCTTTGCAGGTTTGGAGATTTGGTGAAGGGTGGATGTTATCACAATATTCACCGCCATTGGAAGGAAGAACAGCACGGGGGAGGGACATGTGTCTGTGCAAACACTCACACCACATATGCCCGTATGCGTCCATAGTCTGATCTCTGATATGCTTGCAGCTTGCAACTATATGAAATATGCTACCACTCTGCTGCTAATAGCATATGCCACTGCCGAGTCTCCAGTCGCAAAAAGGGCAAAGAAGATGAAATACAAGAAGGCAACAAGATGCACGAAAGTTACGACAACAGGGAAATTACCTGGACCAATTGTCTTTGATGGCTTGGCTGCAGCTGGAACTTATGTTTCCTACGGCACCATTGAAAACTCATGCAGTGAAAAAAAGTTCCTCTTCGATATTGGACGTGGGACGACGACTCGTCTCTCAGAGCTGGGTGTCAGACCAACTGACATTGCATCTGCATCACCCATTTGCCCAGCGACCATGTCGACGACCTCTCTATCTTCATCTCAAATACCAACTCTCAGACTAACCCCAGTCAACCCACGATGGATTGCAATGCTCTGTTAGACAATATGATGCCGCATATCACAAATCTGGAGAAATTGAACTACGTCATTCAGAGAGGCCGTGGGTCAAGGCTGGAGGACCGTCTGCCGTTGCTAACGTAACTACATTTCCTCTAACAGATGAAATTGAAACTATCTACAATGTCGATGAATCAAGGTTCAAGTAATCAGGACCACTCACATCAACGGTCAAGCTTCTTACCGTGTTGTGACCCCAGCTGGAAATGTTGTCATTGCTGGAGATGCCTCAAACGATGTAACTAATCCAGAACTCCGCCCATACTCCACAAATGATAATGTTGAGAAGCTTGCTGGAAACGCTACCATTTTGGTGCATTCGGCTATTCATCTTATTTACCAAGACAGTGGTAAAAGTAAGAAGATTTAGGCGTTGAGGAGCTGCTGCTCGAGTAATACTATTATCTACCATGGTGGGTCATGGCCGGAATTTTAGATATGCAGTTTAACTGTATCAAAGACCAATGTTTATTATGAGTTATCTTGCGCCTAACCCATGTCAATTCTATTAGTCCGACTTCATGTCGTTCAACGCAGATGCTGCACTCAACTCTACCTAATTCCTTGATACTTGACGTGAACTGTAACAGTTGCTGCTACTCGCCCATTCTTTATACGTCAGCCGATCTTGAGGTCAAATCAATCCGGCTCATGTTGTTATTGTTTTCTTTTCTTACAAATCGAACTTCCTCAAGACTCTAGCTGACACTGACACACATTGACATGGTTGACACCAGACGCATAATTCCCCAATCACCGTCCAACATTCTTGTTCATCATCTTCATCCAACATCCAGCCAGCAATAACGCCAGACGAATGGTCACACATGAAAAGCTCTATGAATTATTGATCAACTGTATCTGTATCTGTATCCCGCAGCCGCAGCTGTCGCTTCTTCTCTTCTTCCTCCAATCCAAATCAACCCAAGCCTTCAACTTCTCAACTTAAACTTCATTCAATGAAATTCAACTTCGCTCTTCGTCGATTTAGATTTAGATAATTCTTACTATCACCAGCCCATCATACTTATGCATCGTGACCACCACTTGGATACTATTAGAACTGCCGCCATTGTTGAGTTGATGTCAGGCAGATGCGACCACCACCACCACCACTGCATGCTGAAAGTGAAAGAGAGATGAGTCACATTGTTTGAGAGGGCGTCTTCTCTCTACGACAGTTCTGAGTACCGTATTGAGCGAACAATTAATCAAGCCACGCGTCAAGCTCTCAGAGCTTTGGTTACGGGAGCTGGTAGCAATCCTACAGGAACCTACAGGAGTGCACATTTTCATCGAGGTTGCCTCATTTGTCATCCTCTAGTTATTTGACGTGCGCTCTGATTCATAATTTTGATTCAGAATCTAAACGTTCACTAACATCAATCAAACGCTACTAGCACTATCAAGTCAACAACCCAAACAAAGCAACTATGAACCTATTCATCAAGTCCGCTGCTCTTATCGCCTTTCTTGCCAACTCTGGCGTTAATGCTAGCAGCCGCTCCTCCTCCTCCAACGAAGTAACCTACTACTTCGACTCAGAGTTAGCCCGTGATCCTGACGCCGTTCCAACGAGTGCTTATTCCACGTCTACCGGTAAAGGAACAGTCACTGTCCGCCGCGATGGCACCGTTACGATGAACATAATGTGGATAATCCGCGGTGACGACGGCCCTATCAACGAAGAGAATCCCGTGAATGGCATTCACCTCCATACTGGCAATGAATACACCAACGGGCCTATTCTATTTGGGTTCTGCGGGCAAGATGATCTGCCATCATTCGGAGGTACTTGTCAACAAGGATGGCCTTCCCATAGTGCACAAACAGGAACCCAGTACGAAGGTAAGATCTGTAACAAGAATGTCAAGGATTGTTACAACAACGGGCAAATTTCGGCCGCAGATGCTGCTGAGCTTCTCATTGATGGACAAATGGAGATGTACGTCAATATCCATACCAAAAAGTCTTTCGACGCTAGCGCAGGTCTTGGACTTATCCGTGGTCAGTTGAGTCTCGATGCAAAGGCGCGTCCAGCGGGTCCCAATAATGATGAGGTGGCGCCAGTAGTATCCAGCACATCAAGGGAGATGGAATCTGCTCTACGCGGAGGGCAAATGTAGGTTCTTTGTCTTGCTGATAATTGGTTTCTTGGATAATATGAAGAAGAATAGGAGTATATTTTAGTGTCAACAAGAAATAAAGTACGGAACTCTCACAACTTGATCCATGCAACATATACTGTGTTATTGTTATACATTGTAGCTCCTGCTTGTTTGAGTCCTTGCATATCCTAACCTAAGCAGCCCATGCTAACTTCATATTAAAGAGGTGAGATAGTCTTTTGCCGCAGTTGTTCGCTCAATAATTCTGGCGTTCATTTAGATGATGCTTTATGTCTTATGTGGAAAGTGCACTGCTATAGTGTTTCTAATACCAATTAAGCACTACCAATTACAATGAATCGAAATAGTAGTGACAAAAACAACATCGCTACTGTGTCCCCAAAGAGTGATATGATAGTATCAGTGGGCAGCTAACCATTCGCAGCCACATCATGCGCAGCAAGCATGTTGTACCTAAAACATCCTAATCAACTTGTTGACTTGTTCGGAGCAATACTCACATGCCCACGTCGAGTGTATAAAGTATGCTGCGCTCAACTTCGCTATGAGATAAACTGCTTTGTGGTTTGCAGAAAGATAAATGCCCTTCCTCGGTAAAGATTTGACTTGTTCTTGTTTGCACTTTGTTTTCATCCATCAAACAGGAACAGCTGCTGCTGCTCACCGCTGAGTAAAGTGTAAAGTCAAACGATCTTGAAGTCACATCAACACAACCAATTATTCCCTACAGTATCGGATCATCAGGTGTGCATGGCGACTTCAACAACAATTGCGATGCTGTTGTTGTTTTTGGTACATGTCAAACTATTTTCTCTCAAGCTGACACATTCACAGACGCATAATCCCCCGAATCCTCTTCCTCTCGCTCTTCATCCTCATCCAACACCCATTCCCGTAGACGTTGTCGCTTCTCCTCTTCTTCCCCCAAATCAACACAAGTCTTCAGCTTTTCAACTTCCCTCTTTGTCAATTTTGATAATTCTTTTTCATCAGTCAACACGTCATATGCATCAATTGGACATGAATCCTCCTCATTTACTTGATCTTCAAAGCTTGCATCACTCTCCGTAATCAGCACATGAAACATGAAACACAGTGAAGCCGTTTCCAGCACCATGCAGATAATTGGAGAGGACCAGGACTAGCCTCATCCGTGGCCACCTTTAACAACAGAGCGGCATAATGCGAAAACAAATCTAGGATTGTATCTCCATATCGATCCACACTTGTCCCACCGCCACTTTCCACACCTCGATTGACAATAGATACCATCAAACACGTCGCCGCAGCAGTTCCAGTAGACGCCGCATTCATCAAAGACTTCGATGCCGATGCCCCAAGCAGCATGACATAGGCACGCAGCCACAACATACCCGTGAATCCAATAATACCCAATATATAATGAGAATTGACAGCACTCCATGCCAAATCGCAATCCCGATGGATTAAATCCCATACACTCAAGGCATGATCGTACGCCCGCTCGGTCAATTGATTCACCGCCACTGCAGCCCACAGCACCACAATCAATTCGGACGTCACACTCAGCAACCCCAGCACTATATGCAGCCGCTCCAATTTGGCGCACTGAGCACGTAAGGACTGCGGATAGACCTTGTCGAGAGTATCACGTGGCAATTCTGGAAATCGGGTGGCGAATCCCAGGGAGATCATGCCTGCTGTTACGACGGCGGCGGGTAATTTCATATTGTTGAATAGTGATGCTGCTGCTGGGGCGTAGTCGGTTAAGAGGGGAGTTTCTGTTGCTATGTTGGTGACTAGGTGTAATTTGTCATTGTCACCATGATGTTGCCACCGTGGTGATTGCAGTATTCTCGGTGGCGTAAAGGCATCTGATGGCATGGAAGAAAAGGCAAAGATCAAGATGAAGGCGGCGGCAGAAAAACTTTTGACGGTGCAAGAACAGGACGACCCGCATACTTCACTCCGCCGACGCAATTTAGTCGTCTTCATCTTCTGTGTTGCGTTGGTCATCTGTGTGCCCTCTCTATTGGAAAAGGCGCCGATACTCAGGAGGTATTGATGGTCATTGAAGCAGCAAGATTTGTGATTTGTGGAGGCAGGCTTGCAAAGAAAAGCGATGTCGATGGCGCCATAAATGAGACACGTATCTGTGTATGCATGTCGCATCGTGTGCGACCTTTGCGAAGAAGCATCCATATCCATCAAAAAGGGTATGGAAGGCGGCTAAGCGGCTAAGGCGGCCAATGAGATCAAGGAAGGGGAGATCGAAATGCCTCAGGAGGTCAGTTGGTAGCTTCAAGAGAACCAGTTGCATCAAGCGATCACTGCCGCCGTCCTAACAATCCCCACCATCACTCATGCACAGCCAATCAATGAAGATGAAGTATGAAGTATTGGCAGGACGTAGACGTAGCTCTTTGGGCAGAAGTGTGGATACGGGAACGGAATCTGATCTGGATCTCGATCTAAGAGGAGTGAAGTCGGCCGGATGCATCAATCCGCAATGAAAGTTTTGTTGAGGAGGAGAGATTTTGTCGGTTGTTGGTTTCCACTCCGAAGAGTGTACTTATCCCCATCGCCACGTAAAGGCCAACTGACAATATGATTGGGGTGGCCAATGGAACCCGAAGGAACCAGGTTAGACTTATGGTTTAGCGAAACCCCCAAGGTTTCTGCCTGGGAACTTTGCCCGGTCTTTGCCTGTTTGGCTCTGAACCGATGCCTTCCACCTCCGGACGCATCCAGCCACGGAGTACCAGCCCAGCCGATGGCCCGCTGGATTCAAATGATAGTACGAAAAAATGGACGAAGCAAGGAAAAAGCACACTGAGACACGCACCCTTCCGCTCCCTAGCTGGCCAGGCTGAGAGACGAGGAGAAAAAGAACCACCAAAGTTCCTTCACCGTTGAAGAGAACTCGCCCGAAATGATGATAAAGAGAGAAGCACAAACATAAACGTGGTTAGTAGAGAGTAACAAATATTACAAGCTGAACTTACCTCCCGCCCTTCGACTCTAGTTGGAAAGAAAATAGACACAATGTCATGATGAGACAGACCAATCCGAAATCCTTCTCCTAAGAATGATATTCCGATAACTTCATCAGGATACAGATCAAGCTACAAATTATTCATGGTCGAACAAGACATCCTACCCGGGGCATATGAACCACACACCGAAGTTGACTCAGGATCAGCGTGACCAGAATCGGCCCAAAATAATTCAGATACACTTCACTTTCTTCAAAAAGACGATCACGATGGCTCGAAGTAATTTGGTCTACTACAGATACGAGAACTCCTCCGCCTTCGTCGCTTGCTTGGAGACTTCCAATGCCTCCCCAGCTCTGAGTGTAACGCCGTCAATTCACGCTTTGAAGGCTTGGGATTTGTGATCAGTGAAAGAACTTCCGCTGCCTCTGCTCCATTCTCTTCGTCAATAAATATGACTTCATCATCGGGTGCCTCCTCCAAGTCCAAGTCTGTACCAGGTGATATCTCCGAAGTAGCCGCGATATCGTCGGGCTCATCTGTGATCCCATCAGAGTTGCAATACGCTAACATCAATAGCATCAAAGCAAGTTGACGGAGCTCACAGAAAATGTTGAGACTAGTTGAGTCTTTGAGTGCGTTCAAGCTCAGACTTGACGGTGCTGCTGCGAAGAAACTTTTGGGGCGACTAATCGAAACAGATGATACAGATGCCTTTGGCTTAGCGAAGCCACTCGTACGATCTGATGGGGCTGGTAGCCTCAGTTGTGGATGTGGATGAATGTGTATCAAGTCTGATGCATCAAAACGCTCGATTCCGGAATATGGAAAGCTCTTGAGGGGGGCCCAATTCAGTGACCATCATCGACATACTCGAAGTCAAAGTATCATCGTCGGATACACTCCTCGGAAGAGAACGACCCGGTGACTCTATAGATGACTGATTCTGTGAAGCTTGAGCAATGAAGCTGGGCGTCAAGGTGAAGGCAGCATCTGCAATTGTGGGCGCAGTGTAGCCATCAAACGCCTTGACCACGACCGATGCAAAATGCGTAGTCGCAAATCTCTCAGTCTCAGACGAAAGATCTCCCAGCACATATATGAACAGGCTTGACTCAGATTGAATACAATGAGTTGCCTCGATACTCCAGTCAAGAGGTATGGCAGCTGCTGCCTCATCGTCCCAAAAGTAGTCAGTATGCATGCCAGACGAAGACGCAGTAAAGAAGTCATTATCTGACCTCAAAAGAAAACTGAGGGAGTAGTCTGCTAGGCCAGGATGATCCAAGTCTGCGTGTGCATCGTGCACTCGCACAGCCGTCAAATCAGAGTATCGATCGTCAGCGTGCATTGAGTCAGAGTATCCATCAAATTCTCTTGTCAGAAAATTGATTATGAAAATCTCAGATGGACCCGCTGCAATGATTATCATCATCGGCATAGTAGAAATATCTCCGTCGGGTGCCCTTTTCGAAGGAAAGCAACCTAGCTCTACAGAGGTCTGATTCTGTAAAGCTTGAGAAATGAAGCTGAGTGCAAAAGCCTCATCGACAATTGCAGACACGTCGTATCTGTCAAAATGCGTCGTAGCAGTTCCACGAGAGGAATGAAACAGACTAGAATTGAGTGCAGATCCAGATCTAAATACGGATTGAATGCAATGAGTGGCCTCGATATCCCATTCGGTAAGTGAGTCAGCTGCTGCTTTATCATCAAAGAGGTAGCCACTCTGCAAGCCAGGCGTAGACGCAGTACTGAAGTCATTAGCTTGCCACAAAAGCATGCATTGGGTGTAGTCAGCTAGGCCAGGACGATTCAAGTCTGCTTGACGATCAATTGTTCCCATAACCGTCGAAACAGAGTGCAGGTTGTTGACAACATTGCTAATGGATTCCACCGAGATGAGAGAATTGGAGGTATCACCCGGAAGAGATGTCAATCGGGATGTGATGGAGCTGAATGCTCCTGCTTCCAAGTCCAAGTCTAAGACAGCCTCGGGAATAATCTGGTGCTGCAAAAAAGCCCTGTTCAAGTTGTTTACTACCGTCGAATAGCATCAAAGGAATGCTCCATCCAACGACAGAAATGCTGACACAAAGCAGCAGACATACCAGCGTCGTCATCTTGCCACCAAGAAGTTGCAAAGGACGATGGAGACTGGTGGAGTGCCCAAAAAACTATCGCGAGGGCTTGCTTGACGCAAGTAATCATCGATGTAAGATTCTTTAGCATGCAAGTGCCAACGTTAACTGGAAGACTGTCACCAACAACCGCGGTGCTACGGAAGCAAGTCAGAGCTGTTTCTTTGCCTCTAATTCCGGCCGGAAAGGCTTGCCTGAGAAGCGTGGAAATGTTCTTTTCAGTACGACTCTTGAGCAGATGGATCGCCTCTTTCAGGATGTTAACGACCTTGGCAATTAGCCTGGAGAAGTTCACTTGAATCAAGAATAAGATGGAGGAGACTGCTTTCTTTTCGACAACACTTCCAGATACAGACCCAAAGAATGAGGAGATAGCCACTTTCATATCAGGAATGAAGGAACGAAGCGCAGATTGCATCAAAGCAAAGAATCTCGCAAGGTACCAAGCACCAAAGATCCTGAGATTGTTCACGATGGAGAACACATCGAATTGCGATTCAAGAGCAAGAGAATCGTTCGACAGAATCGCTAGGGCCCTAGAGCTTGATGAAAGGACGACTGCACGAGATGCGTAAAGAACCAACGCGTTGCTAGAACTAGAAGGTACCTTCGGAGTCTCTTGAAGACTACCAAGCTGTTCATCTTTGATCAGCAAGGATGGAGCTTTAGCAATTGCAGCTTCTTCGTGATCAAATCCGAAGCGTTTGGTGAGTTCATTTACTTCATGAAACAAGGGAGCCGATGAGAAAACATCCAGCTTTTGCGGTGGCGGTGGCGGCAATGATTGCAATGGTAATAGGCATGTTGATTGATTGTGATTGTTTTGGTTGATATTATCGATGGAGACAATAAGTGTTACTTTATCGAGATAAAGAATGAGACAGAAGAGCTCACTTTACCGTTGTAGCATGTAGGCATGACGGAATGATTCAAAAATTGCTGGGTGATGTTTCAGGCAAAAACCTTCTACTTTTTGCGGGAAGAGTCTAAATAGGTGAGGCCTCCAGAAGGAAAATTTGAAAGTACTGTTTGCAATCCTGTGCAATTTCTAAAGGCCTCGGTCTTCAAAAATTCCCCAACAGACGTGTTCATAAAATCAAAAACTAATAAAATCCATGTGAAAAAATCCACACTAATGGACTCACCACTCTATCATGTACTACTCTAGCAGCAGCAGCAGCAGCAGCAGCAGCAGCAGCGAAGGGTCGGTGGACGACGAGAGGTTGGTCAGCAGTGGTGAGGAAGAAAGCGGGCCTCGATATGATGAAGCGTAACGATCCTCGTAAGACGAGGATATCTTATGTTGATATACAACATGTGACCGAGGAGGAATCCTGGGAGGAGCTCGGGCGTGACATATCAAATAATACCCACTTGGAAATCGTTGAGCTGTGCGCAGGCGCCCTCGACGAGCATAAGGTGTCACTTTTGTTCAGAGGGTTGACGAGAAGCAGTTCTATAATAGAACTGGATTTTTCGACAATGGGTTCAGCGTGCCAGGAGTGCGGAGCATGGTGCCATTCTTAGAGAATGCAAACAATCTCACATATTTGTGTGTGAATGATAATAAACATACAATCGGAAGGATTCAATATGCTTTTTCGGGCATTACGTGATAGCCCCATCGAGACGCTGAGTTGCAATGATTGTGGCATTGGATCTATTGAGATTGACAGCGACAAACTTCCCTAGAAATTTAATGGATCTTGATTTAAGTGATAACAGCATCAGTGCTGATGGATGTCAAGAAATAGCAAAATTGCTGCAGGGGGGAGATTCTACTCTAACAAAACTTGATCTCTATGACAATAATATTCATGACGAAGGAGTGGGTATTCTGGCCGATTCCCTACGAAACAACACATCACTGGCGACTTTGCATTTAACGAATAATATGGTGACTATCGAAGGGGCGAAATCATTTCTCCAATTGGTGAATGATGTTTCTAGCATTAAAGCAACGCAAGAATCAAATCGCACTTTGAGGAGTATCAGACTGGAGGATTGGAGGATTGCTCAGAATGTGAAAGAGCAGATTCAGCGGCATATCGATAAGGCAGCTGCAATCAATTTTATAAACGCAAACAACCCAGAAGTAGCTGGTAGGGCAACGGTTGTTCGGACACTGTTAAATAGTGCAAACAGAGCAGAGTTGATGGAATTACAGGGAGTAAATCAATCTTCTTTGTACGGAGAGATCAATTCTCTCCACTTGCCCGAAGTACTTGCATTAATAGGCGAAAAGCCATGGTCAAGGAGAGCTGTATATAGCATTGAAATTATCGATAGCGGGAGTGATCTCTACAGTGACCAGGACGCATTGCCTACAAGAACAAAGGGTGTATCGCAGGGGCAGATTAGGGC
Organism: Skeletonema costatum; assembly: GCA_018806925.1. Classification (NCBI taxonomy): domain Eukaryota; phylum Bacillariophyta; class Thalassiosirophyceae; order Thalassiosirales; family Thalassiosiraceae; genus Skeletonema; species Skeletonema costatum. Next base: position 40,773 of record JAHBBA010000108.1, on the reverse strand, counting down.
GGTAGAAGCTGAAATAGCCGGAATTGATACAGCAGACGGGGGTGTCGCGCAGGTTACAAGCGAATCTCGCAGCAAGAAAAGGCGTCGAGCTTGATTCATTGCGAAATGAAACCAACGGACACTGCTGAAAAAGTGTGGAAAAATGAGTGCAACATCCTTCCATCATCTTTCGGGTGAGATTGGTAGCATACTTACACACATACACGATAGCTCGGCAGCAGCAAGCAGATCAATTATTCCAACATTCAAGAGGAGGCACAGCTACGCCTAGCATAACGTAAGTAGTAAGAAACAAAGTAGGTACATATTGTCATAGCTTTACTACCATGCCATGCCAACCTGTCTGAGCAAAAAGAGTAGAGCGAGCGATGGGCGGGGCTGAAATCTAAAATCAGCAATGAGAGCAAAAATGAGCAAAAGAACAACACCAGGGATTCCAACGTGGTCCCCCACCGTAGTACTAACCTGGCCCGACAGTGCTTAACTTCGCTGAGCAGACGGGAAGCGGTGCTGTCACTGTGGTATGGTCGTTCCTGTCGCAATCGGAACGATACAAATACTATAGAGCCAGCATAATACAATGTCATTTGGTCATTTGCTTGCTTGCTTGCTGCTCACAACAAGGAAGTGCAGTGCGCTTCTTCGATCTTTCGATGATGAATGAAATCATGATAGACAATGAAACCGCAGCTTCTTCGTCACGACTTCTGAGTTGAAGTAAGTATAGTTTTATCTTCCTTCACGTTGTGTCTTCTGTATCTCCTCTAAAGGGTACTATATATAATCTCAATGATGCACTTGAAGATCAGCCACACCTTTGGCTTTGGAGGGAGCGAAGCGATCAACTTGCCACATCACCGAAAAGAAGGCTGGACGCGGCACATACATGCTGGACCATCGCGGATTATTTGTCATGAGCCTGCTCTAGATACGCTGAACTCTTTGTTCGGGAAAGAGTAGAAATGATTGCAACAAATAGATAATCAGCTCTGAGGCCTGGCCGGCACGGCTTGGTTCGATCATGAGTAGAGAGATTTGCTTCATGCACGTGCGCTTGAACTCTAGCTTGAGCATTCCCCAGCTCAGCGAATTTGCAGAGCAGTTTGCAGATTTGCACTACGATGCACTGCTTGCACCAGATGCTCCAGACTACATGCCGCCAGTTTCCTCTTAAATGCATCTAAGTGAAAATGGCCTTTGCTGAAATATAGAGTCAGTCTAGTGGCCCAATGATCAATCATTAGGTCATCATTCTGCACATTATAATCATACCATCGGCTTTTGTGTGGATAGAAATGGCGTGTGAGGGTTTCTGCTGGGTGACGTAAATTCAAAATATGGACAAGTTCAAGAAACACAATCTGAGGTATGTAGTATACATTTTCTTGCTATGTTTATCTTTGTACACTTTTGAACAGCCTTTACGATGATGCGGCATCGACTATCCCAAGCGTACGCCCAAACTCAAAAACTCGAACTCTTCCTGTGCTTCCAACTACCCTTCCAGATATACTTGAAGTCTTGTGTTGTGCTGTTTCAATGACAAAAGTTTGTCCGTGTACATAGCGCTGGGTCTGAGGAGGGTTGGTTATTGAAGGAACTGAGTCGCCCCGCCTCATTCTGCCTTGAGGTAACCATCACTTGGTGTTACCGTCACTCGGCGCAGGCTGCGTCGCCTACGAAGTATGTGCGGAACTTGGCAAAAGCCCATGTAAGGGTTTCTTCACGGCAATCACGTGTGAGGTCTACCCCATTCAGCGGCGCTACCAATGTAACGAGACAGTCGGCAGTTTCTTCTTCTGCGCTGATTTTTCTTCGATGGGAAGGTGGTCAAGATATGTTGCGCCATAGTCGGTATATTCATCTTCTGCCTCGTAGTACACTTGTGTCTTTTCGTTCATGTACCTGTTGGCCGATGCAATTTCCTGCTGAGTGGCCCAATTCTGTAGCTGCACTGCACGGATTTCATCCATGCTTGGATTTGAGTGCATCATCTCTTCAGCATAGGACATGTCAGTTCTCTGAGCGGTCTCTACCTCCTCATACTCAGACGAATATCTGGCGGCCATGGTGTTGGCAAGATGGGGAGATACATCGTAGCCGAATTGGCGGAGGCCAGATTGGCCATCTCCCACAAGGCCCGTCTCGGAGTCTCCTCCGTCAAAGTCGTTGCAGGTACTATCGGCATATTGATCAAAGTTACCTGGTCCAAACCGATCCAGCTTATCCTTGGGCATCTTGGTAAAGTCAACTCCTTGCTTCTCCATGTCGGTCAAAGGCTGCACGTCTGGGCCGTGATGGAGGGAGCGGTAGCTGAGCTGGGTGGTGGAGAGGTTGTTTCTTGAGGCGTGTGTGATGGCAAAAGCATCGGCCAATGGTGATGAAACCAATAGTAAGGCCAGCGCACAACTAACAACAGAGGGCAGATCGTCGGGCTGCAGCTTGAGTGTGTTGGCTCTCTTGCTCTTGCTTGGAGTATCATCCAAGGTTACGAGTGAGTTGTTCCCTGGAGGAGTAGAGAGGGAGATATCGTCGTCTGAAACGCGCTTGTTATTGAGGTAGGCAGTGTTCATCTTCATTGTATTGTGATGAATGATGATTGGTAGCAAGTAAATTGATGATGGTAGATGATAGATGAGAAGAGCTCTTTGGATTGATCGATTGAAAAATTATGAGCACAACTTGTGCTGAAATCATGTGACGAAAGCACGACCGTATCATGACGTAAGCAAAAGAAACTTGTTCTGTCCTACGTGGTCGTTGTGAATGCTGCTCAGCATCTTCATCAAGCTCAATACATATACATAAAAGTGAAAGGATTTCGTGACTGAAGTGTGGATGACACGTCAGCACTGCATGCAGTATTATCAATTTAGCCAAGATAACAGAATGATTTAGCTCATGTGACGTCTTCGTGATGTAATATCTTGCTGGCCAACACTTTCTACTGGATGGGGATAAGAGTGGGGTTGGGCGTGGAGTCCTCCATGCGATAGATGCAGATTTCTGAATACTCAATATTATTGCACTCCAGCTCAAGCAAAATTTCTCATGAACTGACACTTAGTACTCTCCAGACTAACCTCACCGCTCCTTTTGGAACCGCACCTTGTTCGGAAGTCATTCCGAGAAGAAACAAGAAGCTGGGAGGTATGTATATATTGTATGATTGCTTGCGTCGAATCTCATGGAGTATGAGAAAGGCAAATGAACAGAAGAGATGGAATGTAACCAACTTTACACACACTGCCGAAAAAGAGTGGAAAATGATGCAACATCCTTTCATCTTTCGGGTGAGATTGGTAGCATACTTACACACATACACGATAGCTCGGCAGCAGCAGCAGATCAATATTCCAACATTCAAGAGGAGGCACAGCTACGCCTAGCATACGTAAGTATTAAAAATGTTTTGTGTTGAAAATCACACAATGACAGTATCTAACATCCGTTCGCTAGCAGTCCCTCGCATTAGCCCATCTAATTTTTGTTACGTTCGAGATTTGGACAGTATCTTCGCCGAAATATGACTTGCTTTGCAAACGTAACTCGTGTGATTGTGCCACATGTGTGGCAACATTCTTTGACAAATTTTGTGATTCACATACGTCGGAACTCGATACGCTGTGTGACAAATCGAGGGCTCCTCAAAACCCACCAACATCCGACCATGAGCTCGCTCGGCTCCAACTACCACCGCTTCAGAGAGCGTTTACGTCGTTTCAACCGCCACCCCAACGTGGCCACTACTTCTTGATGATGTTGTTTGCACAAATATGGCAAAGTTTCGCTACATAATAAATAGGCGCTGTCGGGCGTCACCCTACGCATCGGCAGGCCGACTTTTCGTGAAACGAAGCCGACCCATCAGCCTGTTCAAAGTCAATCCACCGCATCGATAGAGACGCCCGCTTCGATGGAGCTGCTGTGGATCCAATCTTCAAATAATGTCGATGTTGTTGGTACACATTTACTGGAAGAGAAGTGATGTTTGGTGTTAGCAATCATCTGAACACAAGATATATCATTTGATGGCATGAAAAGATGGGCTCGTTTTACTTCTCATGTGAGCAAGAGGCATCCATCACGCAGCAGCTACTGATAGCACACCCAGCGGTATTTGATATTATAGCCATTGCCACTGGTTTTATTGTGTAGGAAAGTCATTTCAAGAGTGCAAGCTACATTTACATATTGATTTTATGTATACAGAAATCATGGCTGTGTACATACGATGGTCTGTCTCTCGGCATGTATCATGCCAAAGACTAGTTGTTATGTCACAACAGCAATAAGATCATGCGCTTTGTGCATGGATTCATTCTGGATGCATACAGCTATGGCTTACATCACACTGACTATTATACATGTGTGTAGAGATGTGAAGTGGTGAGGAGGAAGGGAATGCATTTATCTTGAGTAGTAACCCTTCCTATGCGTGAAATTGAGGACAATAACACTATTAATATACTCTAGGACCATTATATGATGCTGCTTTAATGTTGCTACAATAATTATTCACTGCAAAGTCGCTTTACTTGGCTGTATTATGCTGCCGGATGCGTTTATCTTGTCGAAGAAGTGCTTGGGCCCACTACCTAAAACTCCCAATTACTTATGTCACACACTGTGTAGCTACCGGACGTGGTTATGCTCGTAGTAAGAAACAAAGTAGGTACATATTGTCATAGCTTTACTACCATGCCATGCCAACCTGTCTGAGCAAAAAGAGTAGAGCGAGCGATGGGCGGGGCTGAAATCTGAAATCAGCAATGAGAGCAAAAATGAGCAAAAGAACAACACCAGGGATTCCAACGTGGTCCCCCACCGTAGTACTAACCTGGCCCGACAGTGCTTAACTTCGCTGAGCAGACGGGAAGCGGTGCTGTCACTATGGTATGGTCGTTCCTGTCTCATCGTAACGATACAAATACTATAGAGCCAGCATAATACCTATGTCATTTGGTCATTTGCTTGCATGCTTGCTACAACAAGGAAGTGCAGTGCGCTTCTCTTCGATCTTTCGATGATGAATGAAATCATGATAGACGATGAAACCGCAGCCTTCTTCGTCACGACTTCTGAGTTGAAGTAATATAGTTTTATCTTCCTTCACGTTGTGTCTTCTGTATCTCCTCTAAAGGGTACGATATATAATCTCAATACAGCAGCTCGCTTATCTGCAGCAAACTCCCTTATTTGGTGTCATTGACCTGAAGAAGGCGTATGACGCTATGGATAGGGAAAGGTGCATTCAAATCTTGAAGGGATATGGGGCGGGGGAACGGGCAATGAGGTTGATCTGCAATTTTTGGGATCAGGCCTCTTTCGCCTGCAGAGCTCAGGGGCGCTATGGTCGACCTTTCAAGGCTGGCCGAGGTGTCACACCGGGCGGCCCCTGTCTCCTAAGATCTTCAACGTCATGGTAGATGCGATCGTCCGGGAATGGCTTCGTCAGGTGTTGGGAGAGGAGTATTTGTTGCCGGCGGTAGAAATTGATGGGATTGTCAGGCTTTTCACTGCCTGTTTTATGCGGATGATGGCTATATAGCCTCAACCGACGCAGGACTGCTGCAGCGGTCGGTGGATGTTATTACTGATTTATTTGATCGGGTTGGCCTCAAGACTAACGTGTCAAAAACGAAAGTTATGACATGTGTGGATGCGAGGATTAGGGTTCGGCAATCCGATGAGGTGTACTACAACGCACGTCATGGTTTCAGGTCTGCAAAGGAATGGAAGCGACGGCGGGTGGAATGCGATAAATGTGGTACGAATCTGTCTGCGGCCTCACTGAACAAGCATTTGGAGACACAACACGGTGTCTTTCGGTCAAGGGTGTTGAATCGGGACTTTCTGTTGGAAAATAGGGAGCCCGAGACATTCACTGCACATGCTAGCATGGGTGGGAAGTTTTTCTGCCCGGTGCCAGCGTGCCGGGACGCCACTGATTCGTATGGGACGCCGTGGGCTCTTCGTCGGCACTTCCGTGATCGTCACCCGAGGGATTTTGTGGACGTAGGGGCCCTTGGGCAACCTTCCGAGGGCTGCCAGTCATGAGAATTCACGTTTCTGTCGGGAGGGGAGGGAAAGGATTGTGCAAACTAATGCGGCCATTGCGAACCAAAGGGCTCTCGAAGTAGGTTTTACAGCGTACGGAGAGGATCTGGAACGGGTGGAGGTGTTTAAGTATCTCGGTCGGCTCATGTCGATGGATGATACCGACACGCAGGCGATTCGGGATAATCTATCCAAAGCACGTAAGGTGTGGAAGAGGATACACCGGCTCTTGCGTGGGGAAAACATGAATCCCAGGGTTTGCGGTATGTTCTTTAAGGCGGTTGTACAGGCAGTGCTATTGTATGGGAGTGAGACTTGGGTGTTGACTGAATCGGCGATGAGGTGTCTGGAAGGCTTCTATTATCGAGCTGCCTGCCGTATGGCTAGGGAGAATCGACCTAAGAAGAACAGCCAGACTGGAGAGTGGACGTATCCAGCGCGGAAGGATGTTTTTGAAGAGGTTGGGTTGACACTTTGACGGAATACATTGACAGGAGGAGGAAGACTATTGGGGCTTACATTAGCACGGATCGCTCGATCTTCGATCTTTGTAGGAATGGTGAGAGACGACGCGGTACCAGCTCCCGCCGGTGGTGGTGGGATCAGCCGATGAATGCGGACTTGGAGAGTGAAGAGGTAGCCTCTTCTGTTGTATCTGAGGACGCGTCTGAGGTGGGATCGCAGTCGTCTATTGAGGACAGTGCATAAAAGGGTTGGCTAGTTGGATCTTACGTGTGGGGTTTAGCATAGTCATTTATTTCTATAACAGCAAGCGCCTAGGGGTTGCACGAACACTGCCCGAGAACTCGTAAGTTCATTCGTTGGGAAAGACGTGTAATGCCCGGAGGCCAAGTTACACACATATAATCTCAATGATGCACTTGAAGATCAGCCACACCTTTGGCTTTGGAGGCTGCGAAGCGATCAACTTGCCACAGCACGGATTATTTGTCATGAGCCTGGTCTAGATACGCTGAACTCTTTGTTCGGGAAAAGTAGAAATGATTTCAACAAATAGATAATCAGCTCTGAGGCCTGAGGCCTCGGCACGGCCACGCTTGGTTCGATCATGAGTAGAGAGATTTGCTTCATGCACGTGCGCTTGAACTCTAGCTTGAGCATTCCCCAGCTCAATTTGCGAGTTGCAGATTCGCACTACAATTCACTCTATCACCAGGACGCTCCAGAATACGAAAGACGAGTTTCGTCAAGCTGGTACCAATGCTTGTTGTCAGTGACTCAACATATATATATTTTACTGCTACATATCTCGCACATCCCTTTTTGCAGAGAATGTTAAAGCACAAAATACGGGATGGATTCTTGTACACTCTCAACAGTTACCGTCCTTCCCTTTTGGCCGACAGTTGATGTGCCATCAAGAATAAAGTGAAAGTCGTGATCTTTGAAGGTGAACTTCTCCCCTATCTTCACCTCCACTCCTTCAGGCAATGTGGATGTAAAGTACTGCCTGGCCAACTCTCCAGTGCTCATGTTTATCATTAGCTCTTTGATGTACCGAAAGGGGCCATTGTACTGCTTCGCATGTAGCATTACTAATTTATCATCAAATAGATCCATACCAAATCCAGAATCCATCCCCCCTGCAAAATTGCGTGTTGATGCAATAAGCAATGCAAAGTATGGACTCTCATCTTTATTGGGTGGCGAGAAGGACGGTCTTGAGAATTATTGACATTAGGGCTGGTGTCCCGAACACTGAATACATTCCATGCCGATGTTTCTCTGCCTCCACAAGCATGTGTCTTCCAATGCCATGAAATGCCACATGAGTTGCATATATTGAGCTGCTATCATCTCCATCTGTAGATAACTTAATCACCCCTGCATGCTTCACCTGCTCAGTAGAGAACTGGCGCAGAATTTCCTTGTGTGACTTCATCCCATGCAAACTCTTTGCTGAGTAAATTCGTAGACCCACCGGGCAGGTGCAAAATGGGAGGATACATCCACTTCCCGTTGTTTTGACGTAACGGGACTTGGATCAGCTCTGTTATAGATGAGTCCCCGCCTAACACTATGATTCCATAGTACTCAGAGACACATCATTACGACACTACCAAATTCTTAATATCGTCAGAACTTTTTGTCACGTAGACTTCAATTGTAAAGTTTTCCTCCCGCTTCTGTAAACTCTTCGATGCATTCATCGTAAATGTCCATCGCTCTACCAGCACCGGAAGCTGGGGACAGCGATAAAGAGCAGTTTGTCCTTATTCTCTCCTGCAAATACTTTTCCATCATGATTAGCAGTAAATGTTTTCAATCGGAGTTTCCATTTTGCGCTGCCTCTCTGAATCCACCATGGTAAGATGAGAATTGTGAGAAGTTTATATGCTATGATGGCATAGATAATCGTGTAGGGCGACATCGTGTGTAGGGCGTGGCGTAAATAAAGTGATGGTATATATATGATATGGCCAGTTAGATTTGGAAATGGGGAATGCAGTGATATACTAGGGCTTGGGTATCGGTACGGCATCGCACGTACGAAGCGGAGTTATGATAAGTGAGGATAGCTGTAGCTTCATACTACATGTGGCTGCGACGATAGCATGCTGGAAGTACGGCTCGATAAAAAGTGAGTACAATACAGCATCACTACCGAGAGGATGCATGAGACGATTACTTTCATAAGGATCTTGCTAGACAATCGTCATGAAAAGCTGCATGCAGGTTGAAGTTTGTGAGCGTTAAATAAACCTTGAATGTCGTACCGCGATAAGCATCTGTCTCTGTCACCAAGTCAAGTTCAAGAGCGGTGCGCGCGGGCAAAGCAAACTAAAGGCAACCATCAAACCACAACCAATAAGCACAACCATCCACATCACCGCAGTTCAAATAGCAAGCAGCAAGCAGGTAGTGCAATAGCAAGCCCAACAAGAGCGATACGATGTACTCCAGCAGCAGCAGCGAAGGGTCGGAGGATAATGACGAGAGTTTCTGCAGCATCTCTACAGCAGAAGTTTACGAGTTCCATAACATCAAGGAAAATGATCCTGATACGACGATGTTGAGTTGGAGCGGCGATATGAATATGACAGACGAGGAATCGGAAGAACTTGGCCGTGACATAGCTAACAAAACACCCACTTGAAAAATGTACATCTTCATTGGAGGTGCCCTCAAACGATCATAAAATTTCCATTTTTCTCCGTGGATTGCAGAGAAGCGCCTCAATCACAACTATGCATTTGTATGAAAATGGATTAAGCGTAGCAGCAGTGCAGAGCATGGTGCCGTTTTTGCAGAGTGCGGACAATCTTCGTGTATTGGTCCTCGCGTAACAACAATATAAATCAGAAGGTTCAATATGTTGCTTCGGGCATTGCGTGATAGCCCCATCGAGATTCTAAATTGCGATAATTGCGGCATTGAAGCGATAGAGATTGACAACAACTACTCCCCACAACATTTGACAACTATTACGTTTAAGTGATAACAGAATCAACGTTGACGTATGTCGTGGGTTGGCAAAATTGCTGCAGGGGGAGAAATGCTACACTATCAACTTTATGGCTTCAAAACAATAGGATTGATGACGATGGTGCTGGAATTCTGGCCGATGCCCTACGAAACAATACATCACTAACGATTTGTTTTAAAGGATAATTTGATAGCTATCGAAAGGGTGCGAAATCATTTCTCCAAGTTGGTGAATGATGTCTCTAGCATTAAAGCAACGCTTCAATCAAACCACACTTTGACAAGTATCATAGCGGATTATGGAGGGGATGATCAGGACCTGAATGAGCGGATTCAGCGGCATCTCGATAACGCACTTAAAATCAATGCGTTTAAACGCATACAGCTCGTGGTCACTCCCCGAAGAAGCTGGTAGGGAAAAGATGATTCAGTCACAGCTACATAGCGCGGAATAGAGAAGAGTTGGCTGGACTGGCAGGTAGTACATCAATCGTTGTACAGCGAGATTAATCCTCTCCACTTGCCCGAAGTACTTTCATGATAGGTCTACGTCATGGTCAGGGAGAGCTGTATGTAGCATTGAAATCATCGATAGCGGGAGTTGTCTCCACAGTGAATAGGAAGCAGTGTCTGCAACAGCAGAGGGCATATCCACAAGGCCAAGTAGAGGCGATCGAAGCTGAAATTGCAGCAATCGAAGCAGCAGACGGGGATGTAGCGCAGGTTGCAAGCGAATCTCGCAGCAGCAAAAGGCGTCGAACTTGATTCATTGCTGCGACTCTTCACTCTCCACCTTGGCTGCAATTACCATCATGAATCTGATGATCAAATCACATAGCGTTATCCAATCGAAACTACGAGACACTAGCAAAAATCTATTGGTGGAGATTGATGAGAATCTTGGATGTCATGGTGGTCATACAAATATGAAGAATGAAATCTCCTAGATTGACGTGCGTGGGACAGCAACAGAAGGGACGTGTATGAGTCGGAATATACGACAATGAAATTAGATGGCAAGGTATGTTGATGATATCGTAATACGGTCAACTATCAAACGGTCCCAATCGGGATGTCGTTTATTGCAAGTAAAGCAAGTCATCGGCTTCAAAAGTGACGTCATTCCATCGACATTGCCTTCACGAAATCCGGACAGCTGCCAACAACGTCCTTTGTCCATGCATCTACAAAGAGAATACAAACAGTTCTTTGAGCACACCAATAGTGAGGCCGACAGCAGCGAAAAATCTAGCAGCAAAGGATGTACACATGATATCGTGAAAGGAGGTGTATTCGTGGAGAAAACAGTTTGCTCGCAGCGAGTATTGGAACACGTATAGGTATAGCGGATTTGTATAAGTGGAGGGATAAATCAACGCAATAAATAGAGAGGACTAGGTTCGAGGGCCAGTGTACACAATTGAAGCAAATGTATTGGTGCCGAGTGTGTCGCTGCACACTTGGTGATTGAATCTCAAGTGTGGCAAGCAAGATGGCAGAAGAGCATTGGTCTTAAAATCAATTTTGCACTAGCGTGCCATTAATTAACTATTTACATCATTTGTAGCCATCGCATGAGGCACATTGTCTACCTCAACCTCTCACGAGAAGTTGGAGAGGTCCAATCCCCTTCATCTCGCTAGAGAAGCAGTAAAGCGCCAAACGATGGGATGTTCAGAGCGCTGCTTGGGCTTGGGGTCGGTCCTGCTCAATCTCACGTTGACTCGTCTTATGCACAAATCTCGAAGTAAATGATGACAATGGGCCACTTGAGATGACAGTCTGCTTCCTCGGTGGCAGTAGAATGACGGGGGGCTTGCGATAGCAGTAGCAGAGATTAATTTCTGATCTTGCTCCTTGCCAACACAAGTTTACGTCAACAGTGACTTGCTTGGTCGGAGTGGCGGTGGATACAAGATGGGCGGTGGCCATATACGATAGCAGCGGTGATTGCTAGTCTTCTGTTGGGAGGACAGTGTCTTGACATCGCAATACAATTATGTAGAAAGCTGGATGGGCGATACCGAAAGATATCAAAGAAGCAAGACTACACACATAAGCCGAATTTCGTGTATTGTGAATATGGCAATCAACAGCTTATAATGACCAATTATTGGCAATGACAAAAAAGAAGCATCTTTATCAAGGCTTAAGCGTCTCTTGGACGTATCGTTATCGCTGCAACGTCGTAGGTGACCTGATGAGGCCATCTGAGACGGCCGCCAGCTGCCCAGCGCCACTCTAGAGCACCATATCGTATCTCACGCTGTGAATATGGCAATTAACAGCTTCTAGTGACCCATAATAGTTGGCCATGATAGTATAGAAGCATCTTTTTTACGCCCATACCTTGACATACGATGCAGGAAAGATTACATGCGCTGGCCCTCTTCGTATCAGCTACTTACTTCGTATTGCAGTGATTGGAATGCGGGGAAAGTCAACAAGAGAGGCTGGTCGTTTATTTGACTAGATTATAAGTTAACTTTTATTGAGATGTTTATCATATTTGGATCCTTAGAAGCATGATCCCACGGGCCAATTGACGAATGAACGAACTTGTAAATGTAAAGAAAAAGAGCCGATAGACTTCCAAAGAATCACGAGAGAGATGGTAACATTCCCGATACAACTCATCCAAACTCAAGCAAGATACCAGAACAAAGATCCCATCAATCCAAGACACGAGAAATCAAACGCCATCGGACAGTAATTGATATCAAGAGATTACAAACGGTTCAGAGAATAATTGCCTGGCTCAGTGCACCATCGAGAGAACTCCCGAGCACCTTTCGACTTGGTCGTCTTCAAGAGCCACCAGCAAAAAGCAAAGCAGATCAGTTGATTCATCGCGGTTGGAAAAAGGGGAAGGCCAAGCTCTAGGGTGACCCGCAGCTGCGGGTCACCTCGGGGATACGTAAAAGCAAACAAGTTGCCTTCCATGGAACCACCAAACCATGGTAATTTACTTCAAGCTGAGAGGGCCCTCACGAACAACCACGATGAATCAACTCAACACTGCTTTGCTTCTACTGACACTCCGTCCAACAAAACAAGAATTACAAAAAGACCCAAAAGAACTCTGTCACGGATTACGTCGCACTCACAATCACATCATTCCCAAATGAAGAACTCTCGATACCAATCACCGACCTCCGCCATCATCCTCCCATGCACAAAGAAAGTGAGCCTTCAAACCAATCTCACAACAAGCTGTTGTACCATACACAAACTCTTTTCAATCTCTCACGATACATCTTCGGGTCGCTGCCCGACCCAATATCTTCCATCCAAGGTGCAACTGTAGCTCAATCAGCATTCGTTTCCGACGAGAGGCCTTCGTGGGGCAATTTGAACTTCTACCTCCTCCTCCTCTTCTTCCTCCTCCTCTTCCACCGCTCCAACTACCTCGACTGACTCGCTGTCGGAGGTATTGTCCGCGGCAGTCTCAAAATCGACTGGCTCGAGGCCCGTCATTCTCATCCATCACATCATCAATCGCAATTTGAACTTCTACCTCCTCCTCTTCCACCGCTCCAACTACCTCGACTGACTCGTTGTCGGAGGTATTGTCCCGCAGCAGTCTCAAAATCGACTGATTCGAGGCCGTCATTCTCATCCATCACATCATCAATCGCAATTTCATCTTCTACCTCCTCCTCCTCTTCCACCGCTCCAACTACCTCGACTGACTCGTTGTCGGAGGCATTGTCAGCAGCAGGCTCAAAATCGACTGGCTCGAGGCCGTCTATTTCTCATCCATCACATTCATCAATCATTGCTGTATCAACCTATCTTGAGTCTGTGAGCTCGGCTCAGGCGCGAACAGCACCAATTTCCTTGAGGTGGCGCTCGTGATTGAACTCCATGCTTTGGGTCGGGGTACATTGGATGAAATTTGGGATAAGACTTTTCATCTTTCGAATGCGGGAGGTAAGTCGTTGACGTTGTAACGAACTTCCCTTGCAACGGGTGTTCCTCCTCATCATCATTCAAAACCGGGCAAGGCGGTGGTAAATAGCCCCACCAAAGTGCCTGAATCTTTGTTGCGCCGCTTCATTCCTCACCCCATACCCATAGCATTGGGGATGACTACATCCTCCAAGCCTTCACATGCTTCCTCTTCACATGTTTCCTCTTCCACTGACCACAGAGAGGAAACCAATTTCTAATTGTGTTTGAATTTCCTCTTCAGTTTCAGTGAGAAAGTTGGCCGGCTCGAGAACGTTTGTTAAACTGCCCGACTAGTGCAATGGGCACTAAAATGCACTGAGACTGAGAGCTCCTCTTGAACAGTAGGGAGCTCTGCTCCTACAGGGATGATGTGAATCAACGGTATTCTGTGCTTTCTTCCGCTTCTGCCATGCACATCTTCCATCTGGATCTTCTTTGTTGGGACGAAGGCCGACATCGGAGGATTTATCATCGGAGGATTCATCATCGGAGGATTCATCGGAGCGCCTCCTCTTGGGATGGCTGTTTTCTTTGTTGGGTGTGGAGCAAGTGTAACATCATGATGACCTCTTCTTTTGTTGGACGAGGATTGACGTCGGAGGATTCATCATCGGCGGCGGCTCCTCTTGGACCCCTTTCTTGCTCACCGGAGGTTGGGCAGGCATGTCAGCAGATTGGATGGCGCCGATGCCCGCCTGTGATCAGAGGAGGCATCGATCTTTCGGCGTTTAGCATCACCTCTGGCTACGCCTTGAGAGGGAGCGGAAGTGGAGTAGGTAGGGCCGCTATTATCAGGGTCGGACCCTCATTGCGTTTGCCCGCCCTCGGTAGTGATGTAGCTGGTAGTGGTAGATTGAATCATCGGGTTATTGTTGTTGTGTATTGATTGCACTGAATAGCTTGGAACAAAATTGCTTTCAGCAAGATAATGAGCAGTTTTTGGGTGGCTTTTGGAGCCATGGTTGAATGATAAGTGGCCCCCCAACGACTTTTTTGACACCATGATTGAATGACTGGCTGGAGGGTAGTGGCGGCTGCCCATGATTGAAGGCTCTGTATGTAGATAGCGGCTGCCATGATTTGGACTTCAAAAAGAGCTGTTGATGATTTTTTTGGTGCTGAGAGGTACTGATATGCGAATTCGAGTAACCGTGGAAAAAAGAACTTTACGTAGGAACAATGCTTCACAGGAAAGCCCCTGCTCCTCTGAAAGAGGAACAATCATATGTAGTTACATACGTTGGACGTGGAGTGGAAGCCGCCTCTGTACACACCGGCCACCGGCGCCGCTTGAACAACCCATCCAAAGCCCATAGCGCACATCATGTACAGTAGCGGCGAGGACGAAGGGTCGGAGGATGAGACGAGCTCCGTCTATCCAGAGACCATGTTAGATAAGATCAAGCGTAATGCTCCTGGTACGACGACATTATCCTGGGGCTTTTTTCTCAGAAATATGAATATGTCCGATGACGGCTGGGAGGAGCTTGGTCGTGATGTATCAAATAACACCCACTTTAAAAATGTATATCTTCGTGAAGGCGCCCTCGACGATCGTAAAATGTCATTTTTCTTCCGAGGCCTGACGAGAAGCAATACAATAAAAGATGTGCATTTGTATGAAAATAGATTAAGCACAGTAGGAGTGCGGAGCATGGTGCCATTCTTGCAGAATGCTAACAATCTTCATGAATTGCTTCTCTGTGACAACAATATAAAATCGGAAGGTTTCAATATGCTGTTTCGAGAATTGGTGTAATAGCCCCATCGAGGCGCTGAATTGCGATAATTGCGGCATTTGAAGCGATTGAGATTGACAGCGAGCATATCCCCAAACATTTGAAGTCGCTACATTTAAATGATAACAGGATCAATGCTGATGGATGTAGTGAATTAGCAAATTTGCTGCAGGGGGGAGGCGCTGCAATAATAAATCTATTGCTTAATAACAATAAGATTGACGACGATGGAGTTGCAATTCTCGTCGACGCCCTACAAAACAATACATCTCTGCAGATTTTAGATTGATGTCGAACCCAGGGGATTGCTGCCGAGGGGATGAAGATGTGTCTCAAGCTAGTGAATGACGTTTCTAGCATCACTGCAACGCTTCAGTCGAACCGAACATTACAAGAACTCAACGTAAAAAAATCAGAATGATCAGAACGATATGCTGATTCAGCAACACATCAATAAGGCTGCCCATATCAATGCGGAGAACGAAAATGACGCAGAGGCAGCTGGCAAAGAGAAGGTGATTGAGACGCAGCTACATAGTGTGAAAAGAGCAGAGTTGGCGGAACTGCAGGGAGTAACTCGATCTTTTTACAGCGAGATTAATCCTCTCCACCTACCCGAAGTGCTTGCATTGGCAGGTCGTCATCATGGGCAGGGAGAGCTGTATGTAGCATTGATAATAACTAAGTTAATCAGATTAGATATATCTACCTAATAAGGACCAGCTAGGTATGAACTTTTGTCTGTCATACGGTCTTTTGGATTGCCGAAAGGGTTGCCTAACAGCAAGATGGGCAGATGCCCATAGGAGGATCTCCTCTTAGACACGGAGTCTGCAAACAGATAGACTGTATCTGCAACAGTGGTTTTGACTCATGCTATCAGTCTTGTGATGCCTTCTTCCTTCGGCGCTTCTTCGGTGCATGTCGTTGAGTCATGGCTGGGAGAGCTGACTCTTCGATTGCAACTGAAGCAGCGTTGCGTTTGCGGTTGAGCAGAGTAGTGAGTTGGTCAGATGGGCCCGGGTCGTCATAAGTTACCTTTCCCCGGAGACGGTTGCTGCCCACCGCCACACGGCGGTTGTTTTGTCTCCTCCGTTTCTGACGCTCTTTAGTGGAGCTAGAGCCTGCTTTAGTGGTGGACGAGGACGGACGCTTGGAGGGCAGTGCTCGATCAAGTTGGGGCCTGTTGGTGCTGGTTGGTTGGGGACGATTGGAGCTAGCTTCCCATAGCAAATAGGCAATCCGCCGCCTGGTATCTAGATTCTGAAAGTCTTGCTCCTCGTACAATGTGTTGGACAGGGGGATGTTTTGGGCCTGGAGCGTCATATTGACGATAGTAAACACTCCGCAGTCATATCCATTGTATTGTCGTGGACAGTTTGCAGAGTCGTCTAAAGTTGTCCATTGCGCTATCCAATCATCTGCATCTTCCTGAGGGGATGTGGCTCTGAATTTATCTTTCAGGTATCGCAGCATTGTGTTCAAATACAATTGATTCGATTCCTTTACCCCTGACGAGTCCCAGAGCATGATAGATTTATTTGCCATACTGACTTTCAAGCAAAGCCAGTGAACATTCCTGTGATTGATTGGTATGATGAGTTCCTTGACTCCAAGAATGCCATTCGACAGCCGATCTCCCCAGCGTTTTACCTCATCGAATTTGTACGAAGGTGTTTGTGTACCGTGTGGTCCTGTGTCGAGCAGCCTCGAGAAGAAGTAGGTGGAGAAGAAATGCACCCGTCTATTCCTGACCAGGGGTCGAATGATGTTCATGGCAAAGCTGTTAATCACGTCGCTCTTCAGCCATAGACCTGGATTCAGAGTCTTGAGGCTCTCGAATTGCACCCCGATGGCACTACGCTTGAAAGAGAGATCGGGGTCTGTGGCAGTGGACGATTCTGAAGCTAGAGGTTGTGATAAGAGTGCGTTGATTGGGACCTTGGAGTTTTCGCTCACGTTGTTTCGGCGCAATAGTTGTATGCGGTCACCGTCGACTCCTGCTGACTGCGAAGAATTTGTTCGAGCAGGTTGCCTTCTCGATACTTTCCTTCTCTTAGTGGAACTCTCTCTCGGAGTGGTCCTGTCGGCTGCAGGCCTCTCTGGATTTGTAGGTAGTTGAGGGAGCTCTTGAATCCTAGTTTTGAACTCGGGCATCTTCAGGATATCATTCCAGCTGTTCGTCTTACCCTCGGATATTTGGAGGGCGCTCTCTGCTGCTGTCCGAGCGGCTCGAACTGCATTTAACCAGTATTGTTGATCAGCTGTCCTCAATCCGAAGAGGTTGTCCGGTGAAATTTCCAGAAGGCATCGAGCGTAGCTAGGGAGATCTGAGAAGCCCATGCGCAGTTGTTCTTCGACCTCTTTTTGGATCTCTTCTCTCGTAGCAAGGGCCTTGGTCCCCATGGTTTTGTGGTGCTTCGTCAGATTTCTACACAAACACTGGGTGTGCGTTAATGTGAGTAACTGATCGATGAACCCTTTCATCCATACGTCGATCGTCAAGTACTTGTGGTGGGAGAGAAGGTGCTGTCGTTGCATGTCTCTGAACGCGGTGGGGAGTTTTCCTTCCGTGAAGTGTCGCCAGCCTATCCTGTCAATCTTATTACCAACTATGCGCATGTTTTGAGACATTTTCCGCCCTTCTGGATGAACTAGATCGACGAACAACCTCCGTCCTTGCCCACCAAAATACCGTGGAATCCATAACCGCAGATCAGGGTGCGTACAGTGCCAAGACATCCAGTCGTCGAGGTCACGAATGCTTTCCTTCATGAGGTCACGCCTAATCCGACTCTCACACCGAGTCAAGTGGTCCGCTGTTTCAAAACGTCCGCAGTTGGGACAAGAATCAGATGCATCCGGGTCCCATCGACTTATCATCTGTCCTGTTCCACAGAAGCCCGAACATTGCTTCCCATACCACAACTGATACATCTTGGGCCGTTTCTCCAGAAGCGAGCGGAGGTCCGCCCAGGCAATGGAGTCGAAAGTGGAGTTGTCCATAATCTTTTCGTCCTGATAAAACTGCCTAGCATTCCTCCGTCCGATTTGATATCGAAGTTCGTTTGCAATGTCCGAAGTCTGCTTGGAGCCGTCGAAAAAATACTGATGCTTGTTCAAGTGGGAGGCTGTAGATGGTGGTGCTGAAAGATGCACCGTCTGCGATTGCCTGCTTCACCGCATTGCTTTGCCCTGAGGTCGCATTCAAAATTGAGTTTGGCTTCAAGGCTAAGCAAACGAAAGGGAACATTATCATCCTGATGTGCCTTAACATGTTGGAGCTTGTGGGCGAGTTTAGAAGTTGTCTGAATTCGTCGCAACACCCGAAGGATATCATTGTTTTTCGCTCCTGCAGGGATCCGTCGATGTTCTTTGGAGAATGTCTGGATAGTGCCTTTGTTGTCGCAGAATATGTTGGCATCTGTGAGACTCTGTTGATAGTACTCCTCGGCAGTCAGCAGGAGAAGGTGCAATGCAAGCATTCCTAATTGTTCCGCCCGGTAGCTGTTGGCCGCCCCTGAAAATTCTGCAAATTCTCCTCTCATGACCTTTCTTGAGTGGCTGCAGAAAAGGACCCACGCTGCACCGGATATAAGCGGTGCCAGTTTCTTATTGTGAGATCCATCTGTTGCACAATGCAGTGATCCTCTTTCCAAAGCATCTATGATCCAGTCGGGGTCTTCGTCCAATACTAGGCCTTCCCACATCCATTCGCCGCCCTTGCTCCGGAGCGCCTCGATGAAGGACAGATGTTCCTGCAATGGAGGCTCGGCCAGTTTGGGGCCTCTAGATTTCAACTTTAGTTTGCCATCAACAACATCTACAAATGTGACCGGGATTGTATCCGTGAGCGCAGCTTCCGCCTCTCCTGACAGGGATAGAATGTAAGCACGATCGTCTGGGTCATTTTCGAAGCGCAGAATTTTGTCATCATAGTGCAGCTCCCCCGTGTTTGTCTCTGGGTGGTAAAACTGTCTCCATTTCGAGTAGACGGCGCTATCCATTTCCCCAGCGGTTGGTTGAGGTAGAGGTTGGGACCACTTGCAATGTGCCGAAGAGCTTTCTTCCATGTCTTCCAGTCCTCATCCGTAGGATCCTCCCGGCTGAATTGCAGCACCGATCGATGTTCGCCCATGTCTCTTTCAAAGGAGTCTTCCCACCAGTCTTCAAGGTAGATTTCGAGGTTCGTGCCCTCGCAGTTGCTATGTCTGAGATGAAGAGCGCTTCCTGTGCGATCCGGGCTCTATTGATTCTTTTCAACTCCTTGCCCTTGAAACCGAGTTTGACCATTTCTGACATGATAGAGCAGTCGTGCTCTCGTGGCTTAGGGATGCCTTCGTACTCCAGCAGCAGGGTGATATCCAAAAGATCGACCTTTTCCCAAAGAGCTTTAACCCATGTGTCCGTGGCCAGGTGGCCCCAAGTGTTGAAATCATAAGACAGAGGACAATCTTCTACTCCGAGTTCCAGTTGTAGATATTCCAGGGCGGCCTGCAATGTTGTCCCAATGAGGGTATTCGTCCCAAAGTGTTGCAGGAAGGAATTCAACGTTGCAGCAGTTACTTCGGTGGTAAGATCAAACAACTCCATACCTCCGAAGGATGCTGGAAGGTATCTCCATTCTCGAGTGATAGACCGAACTACTCCCAAATTGCTAAGTAGGTAATAATCCGAGGACCCAAGTCCTTTGCTCAGCGCAGTCATAGAGGCAGAACATGCACCTAAGCCGTATCGAAGACCTGACCAGAGCTGGTGTGTATAACTCATCCATACCGACCTCGTAGGAATGACACCATTCTTAATTTGACCGGACCACGTTGTGATCTTTTCACGCATAACTTCAAATTGCTTCTCAGGGCTGCCATCGGGACGAACACAAAAGACCGAGGTTCTCCACCGCTTGGTCACTTCTCAATCGCTTGATCTGCGCTGCCTCAGAGTCCGCCTGAGGTACCGAGAAAGACCAATCCTCCAATTCTTCGAGTTCATCGTCCTCTTCGTCAGCCGGCGAGGTGGTCTTCCTTTGGTCTGAGTATACCCACGACCCTTTCCCGTCAGGCACCATGTCATGAATAGCTACTGCACATTTGTCGCCGTTCAAGGCGCCCCCCACTGCAATTAGGTTGTTTCCCCAGGAGTTGGTTGCCCCTTGTCCCTTGGCTACCACCGCATCAATGTCATCTTTCTCCTCCAAACCTTCGCACAAGTTAGTATCATCAACATAAACAATCCCGACCTGATTCACGCCACGCTTGGAGATTGGAGTGCAAATCTTCACGCCGTGACCCTGTCGGTGCTGGGCGTGGATCATCAAAGAACTTATCTGTTGCCATGTTGCGGGAGCCGCGCCGTTGCCTTGAGCCAGACCGTGCTTGCCTTCAGCTGCACCACCGCAGAACGAGGTGGATTGACCAAAGCCCGTTCGCAGATAGAATTCCATACAATGAAGCGGTCTAAGCATGCCAAGGACCGAGCTGTTGTGAACCTTGTATGCACGTAGGGTAAGTGCTGCCATAGCGTGAGCCACTCTGTCATAACATTGTGAGGCATCGACCTGGGCCACCAGCAGGGCCGCTTGGTAATTCTGGCGATGTCGTACATCAAGACTTGCTGCAGGATTGCGTCTTCGGCTGTTTTCCCTTTCTCACTGAAGATCTCCTCAGGGATCAGCCCATTCTCTCTTGCGAGGGCCAGCATTCGATGCTGAAAGATGAGTTTGTTGTGTTGGTTGAAATCTGCTTCCAACAGAAGGATGGCTCTAAGTTTTGTAAGCAGCGCCACCCCAGCTATCTTTTCTAGCATCACCGAGAGACCACGTGCCCATCGTTGTGGGGCCGAACCGTTGCGCTAATCAAGGAAAGTTTCCTGGCCAGTATATTCGAAAGTTCATCGTCCCAACCAATCGCTTTGTAATGGCCAAAGTGCAGGCCTGAGAGGGAGGATGATGTGCTTTCCTTCACTTTCCTCCAATAGTATTGATAGTCCTCCTGTGTGATGACAATATTTACCTCCCCGTCCTCCCATCAGTTGCCATATGCGAGCGATCTCTTCGAGAATGATCAGGGTCGGTCCATCAGCGTCCGTCGGGGGAGTGAACGTCCCCTCAAGAATCTGGACAGCTGCAATCTGTGTCGGCATACGTTCCTAGAAGGTCGTTATAGTAACCCCCTGACAAATAGGTGCCGAGTCCTTGCCCTCCCGAAACGGGAGGTGAGCTCCTCCATCAACCGCTTTCTCAATCTCCTCTTTGTTTACGTATTCAGTCACGACCCCGTCCTGCCGTTCTACTTCCACTCTGGTAACACTGAGCATTCCTCTCGGTTTGGTAACCCGCTGAATGTCTTGCCAAGTTTTCCGCTGGGCCTCTGCCTTTAGCATCCCCTTGATTCCTGTTCGCTTTCATCCGAGTTCCCTTGATCAATCGCCACATTCATCTTGTCGTTGAGGAATGTCTTCCGAAGCCCACGGAGATTGAGCCATGTAGTGCCTTGCCTGTTTCTTTGCAGTTATGATACATTTCAACCAGGTCGGTAACAGAAAGTCTCATCGGGTGTTTAATTCCATTCCTCATAGCAAATCTTCTCATGTTCCCTCCGTTTACTTTCTTGCCTTGATGGTAACGAAGCAGCCATTGAAGAGCATGACATTTATCTAGCCATCCTTTTACCGCCGGCGAAAACTCGTAGTGTGCAGGGTAGATGATCCGACATTGACCTTCGGCCTGAAGCATGATCTCTTCGACTAGATTATCCAGCTTCTCCATTCCTTCCTCCACATCTTGGGTGGGGGGGAAGGAGGCACGCTCCTCCAATGAACGCAGTTTTTTGTCTACTTGGTGCATCTTGAACTTCTCTCGTACCACCGAGAGGTAGTTGTTCCGAATTCTGGGGACCCGGGAAGATAATTTGCGAGCTTTCGGGCGAACAATAGTCTTTTTGGGGACGCCCAGAATTGACCTTGAGAGGATATCTACCATCACCGGCCTGTGGTCTCCAATTTCGTGGTCAAAGGGCAGATAGCTTGCTCCGACTACTTCGAGGTCGTCAGAAACCCATATCCCGTCAATGGCGCCATTCGACTTTTCGCTTCCTCTGAAGTGTGTAGGAGGACCACGACCCTCGGTCAATTTATGCACGGCCTCCCTCATCCTGATGCCTTCCCCTGCTAATCTGCGACTGAGGACCCCGTCTGTGACATTCTCATTGCTGTCCATCATCAATACAACCCGATGCCCTTGTGATCGCCAGCGTTTGATGCGTGAGCTCACTCTGTCTCGAAAGAGATCAATTGGATTGGTAGCCAGTCGATTTTCTTGAATAAAGCGCTGGAGGTGCTGATAATACGTACGAATCCCAGGGGCCTTGCAAGGTGCATATGCAGACATGAAGTAAGTAATATGTCCATCATTCCCTTCAACCGAATAGTAACAAAACAACCCTAGTCCTTCATCGTCTTTACCTGTATCCTTGATAAATCCCGTCAACTCATCCCGCAACAGTGTGGCCACGCCTCCAGGTTGGAATGCACCGATGTTCTCTGTTTCTCTTGTGTTATGGGAGACAACTGATTGGATTCTATCGTCCCCATGCCGAAGGAGAGAGGACAAAGTCTGAGAGGATTTGAGACTGCGAAAGTTGTAATTTGTTTCCTGTAAACCGCAGACATCTACAGCGTAGCTTCGTAATACATTTTTCAGGCGGGAGAGCTTGATGTTGTTCTCATTCCACCTGCCTATACCATTCATGTTTAGGGACATGACCCGCACCGCATCGATATCTTTTTCCTCTACAACTAAGGTGCCATATATGGGCACCACTGTATCCTTTACTGTGCTCCCGACTCCTTTGCCTCCATCTCCTCCTGGTTTTGTATCCACATCCACACCCTGATCCACACGACCTGCGTTACGATCACCTTCTGCTTCCATGAGTTCGTCAAGCTCCCTTGACGAGAGATCATCTCTATAATTCCTTCGTTGGGCTAACATGAATTTCATAGTTTCGGACGAGAATGTTTCCTGCTTACTGTTTCTTTGTTGACTTCTTCGATTGTTTCGTGAGTTGCCCTGCATTGTGGGAAGAATGTACGAACGAAATTGTTTGAGCCCTACGTGCTGATCCCTTCCTTCCTCTTTTGCTCTGTTTTCGAGGTGGAGCACACCCGATTCCCTCTCAAAGATAGGCTCACATCGTCGGGAGAGGGGCCCGATAGATGCTGCCTGTCTGCCATTACGCACCGCGCCCCACAACGGCTGCTTGTGCCGGAGGGGCGTCATTTTTATCGCCGAGGGATTGCGGGTCCCCGGCGTGGGCTTTGCTTTGACCCAGGAGTCCATCATCGTGGAAATCAAAGAGGATGCCCTCGTTGACTGATGTAACTGGTGATGTAACTACTAATTTGATACACTTAGGAATCTTGATGGTGGCGTCCAATCTGTAGAACCGAACAAGTAGGTCTTTGCTCAATTGCTCAGTACGTTGTTTACAAATAGTGTCGTAATCGACAGGTCCTCTCTCTGTAACCCTCCCTCTGTCCGCAAAGATGCCGTGAGGGGGGGGCCAGGGTGGGGAGGTGGCCAGGGTGGTTGGTTGGTTTTGCCTGCGACGACCATTCCCTTTTATTGCTGTGGTGAGTGGCAGCAGTTGTGCATGCTCTTACGCATGTGTTGAATTCCTTCTTCTTCATCTTCAACCGAAGATTTATTGCCGTTCCCCCAACGAAAAAATCTAGCAGGTTGTTTCGACATAATCCTGCAGTCCTCTATCTTCCGTTCCTGGTCTATAATGCCGTCTCTTTGCATCATGTCCTCATTGTTCCTCCATCGCGGTGTAGTTTTACCGCTGCTCAATAAATTCGCAACCATTTCATGCTGAATCATTTTAATACCTGGTAACATGTTCACAATCATGTCCGTCTGACGGTCTGTGCTGTTTAAATATTTATAGGTGTGTTTCACGGTTACCCTCCGTGGTAGGGTTGGTAGCTGTTTCGGCTGCCATGGTGGTTAAGTCTCCTGTACAAAGGGTACGTAGGAATTAGTACTAAGTTTTTTAGTGGTTCATATTTTATTTCGACAAACCTGCGCGGAATTGTGCTGTATGTAGCATTGAAATCATCGATTGCAGGAGTGATATCCACAGTGAACAGGAAGCAGTGGCTGCAAACAACAAAGGGGCACACCACAATTGCCAATAATAGCTGAGCATAGAACCAAAGTGGAGTCGATAGAAGCTGAGCTTGCAGCAATCGAAGCAGCAGATGGGTCCTGATGCAGCGGATATTGGGAGTGATTCTCGCAGTAGCAAAAGACGCCGTGCGTAACAAATTATTTTGCACTTAGCTTTGATATTTCATGTGTAACAATGTTCGTCATAATATATGCATCATGCAGGTCTTCAAGCTTTCTGATATCTATTGGCAATGGATCATCCTTCGCTCGCCGTACTCCCTCAAGCTGTCTCATAGACATGATCTTTTTGTTCTCTCCTTCCACTCAAGCAGCTGCCATGGGTTCACAGGAGACTCCCTGCAACAAATCTCTTGCCTGCATGTACAAAATCACATGCTGCATCTCTGAATGGCATCATCTATCAACAACCTCGATGCATTCAATCATCATCTAGTCACCCTTGGTTTTACCTTCGCTCAGCATTATCGATCTATCACATGCGTTCATGACGCTATTCTTGTGTGTTACGAACAAAACTGCAGAGAGATTATTATCATCACTTTCTAAAAGACGACGTAGCGAGAGAAGGAGCTCTTGCTCTGCTTGCGCATCAAGTGCTGAACTTGACTCGTCTTGTTTGTTTTCGTTGCATGCGAACAAGGAGTGTCAATATGCAGTTCTTGTTGTAAAGCACGAAAGGAGAAGCATCACTTCACTCACCTAATGCCAAGATTCTTGGCTCCGTAAGCAGGGCTCTAGCAATACATAATCGTTGCTTCTGTCCTCCTGATATACTTTTGCCCCTCTCCCCAACAATTGTGTTATAATTTTCTGAAAGTCCCATAATAAAGGAATGCGCATTCGCGGCTACGCATGCTTTGATAACTTCTTCGCGAGTGGCGTCTGGACGTCCATAGGAAACATTCTCGAATATTGTTGCGTGAAAAAGGATTGGCTCTTGGCCTACGATTGATATTTGGGATCGCAGCCACTCCACATTCTTTAGGAGGGATAGAGGTGATATGTTAGAGATTAGAGAAAGACGAAAGTAATATCGGATCATTGTGTTGAGAGACTTACCAGGTCATAGATATCTATACAGCAGTGAGGGTGTAATGAGTTGTCAGCGATGAATCCCACGTTTACAATAAATGCAGAGCATGATGCATAGAGATAAGAACTTACCTTTCCCTCCTAAAGTGATAACTCCTCTTGAAGGAGAATAAAACCGCATCAGCAACGCCACAATTGAACTCTTGCCACTGCCTGAAGAACCACTGACAGCCAACATTTCACCATCAGACAGTTTGAAAGATAGATTATCTAAGACGAGCGATTGTTGCGTATGTGAGGGATAATAGAAGTCAACTCCGTCAAATTGGACATCAGCTTTGTATGATGCTGGTAGCGTTTCGCCGCCATCTATTGTATCAATTGCACCCCCTGCACCGCGAAGCTCAGAGGAGTCTTTATCCAAGAGGAAGAATAGTCGTGCTCCACTCCCCTGAGCTCGCAGGAAGCCACCTACGCTCTCTGAGATCTCGAGTACTTTGACACAAGTTTGGTTAATGAAGAGAGGGGGCATTGATGAGAGTGAGATGAATACACTCATCGAGATCTCATCAGTGTGAATACAACATAAAGAAGACTTACCTGATTCAGCTAAATGGCCTGCAAACATACAAAAACCAGCCAGTTGACCCGCAGTCATGCTTCCATCAATTACAAACGTAGCTCCCACTACCAATGTACCCATCAATGCCGTATTCCCCACAAGATACGACGAGCCCAAGAACGCTCCCTGAAATATTGCCACCTTCCTAGCAAAGACATATGCCGATTCAACCACATTGGAATAATTCGTCACTTCCGACTGTCGCCTCCCAAAACTCAATACAGTAGTAATCCCCCCAAATCGTTCCGTCGCCATGTGCGTCGAATGAGCAAGCACATCCAAATGTTTCTTAGACCAAATCTTAATAAACTTGCCATAAACAGCTGCACATCCTCCCAGAGCTAGTGGTAGCGGTGTCAAATACAGTGTCAATGCTGGAGATATCGCCATCATACTTGCCACAGCTGTGACTGACCGGACCATATTACTCATAAATATAGATATATTCTGTACAAGATGCTCGGCTACCTCATGAACATCGGTGCTTAATCGATTGGCCAATTCTCCCCCACGATTTTGATCAAAGAATGTGATGTTTTGATGAATGATTGTTGAAAATAGTTGTTTGCGCAGCCGAGCACCAATCTTTTGTCCTATAGTTTCGAAACTTGTCGAGTGGTAAAATGTGGCTGCTGATCCGACAGTGAAGAAGCCGAGCATTTGGAGTGCGATGGATTGAATTTGATCGAGTTTCTGTTGTTCTAGTTGCGTTGTAGAGTCAGGGCTGACGTTGATATTATCGGGCGTTGTATTGTTACTACTATTTGGCATGTCACTCATTTCAGAACTCAAGCTGCTATCAATAATCGTCGAGTCTATTGCAACTCCTGCAGTAGAGAGAATATCAATCATCTCACCAATTGCATTTGGAAATTGTAACGTTGCAGCAGTTGAGATTGTCAGCGCTCCGAGTGCAAGTAGGAGCGATGACACTTCAGGTTTAAGTATTGACAGAATTCTCGATACGTTTGGTGGTTCTAGATCCACATTGAGGGGTGCTGCATTGCTCAGCAAGTTTGTAGTATTGGTGCAGATTGTCTGTTTGTGAAATTCTTCATCTCTTTTGTTTGCTTCGGCTGCTGACTTTGCCGGCGCAAAAGGCTTGCGATTATTGTCATCGCTGTTTGATAAATTGCTAAAATATCTCGCATAGCAGCTTCTCCTTTGTATCAAGCGAGATGAGTAGTCTACCGAGAGTGGCATCAATGATCTGTTGGTAGAAAAGTAATGCAACCTCGATATCACATGATGTGTATTCGAGGAACGTATTATCGTTCGACGACAGCACTGCGAAGGAGATTGACACGAGAGAGCAACTTTTCGAGCTCGGCCAGCAAGAATGGTCGGACTCGATGCCCAAAGTGCTCGTCTCATCATAAGTATTGACATCTATGGTACGAGTTACGAGTGAAGGGATCTATCGGCCTGTTTGGTTGATTTGGGCTTCGGAATTCGGAATTTGCAAGTGATTGAGCTCTCCATCCAAAACTATTGTCCCGGCTGACCAAGAGAGCTGTGCTATTGATTCCAACGTGGCTAGCTCTATCACAAAATACTTATCTCTTGATGATGATGCACGCGACAGCGTGGCTTCAGCCGACTGCGATGCAATATACCTTACAAGACACAAAAGCTGTGCTACGCTCTGACATTAGTATTGAAAAGTAGCAGCAAGAATGGACAACGACCGACGACGGCAGCGATTCCTTTAATGATTGGCCGCAGGCTCTGAAGCTTCTCTCAAACGAGGCTGAAGATCGATCAATCACTTTCCACCGGTCCTTACCAAACGAAAGTTGAAGGGAGTGGAATGATGCGTGGTTCGAAATTTAACAGATGAGGAATGGGAGCAGCTTGGTCGTAATATAGCTAATCAATACCCGCATACGTATTTTATCTACTTTATTGCAGAGCCCTCAACGATCATAAAATGTCATTTTTCTTCGAGGGACTGACGAATAGCAATTGCATTAAGAGACGTGTACTTAAACATACAATCGATTAAGAATAACAGGAATCGGAGCATGGTGCCATTCTTGACGAGAATGCTTACAATCTTACAGGGTGTATCTCGATAGCAAACGAATTACAATCGGAAGGATTCAACGCACTGTTTCGGGCATTGCGTGATAGCCCCAATGAGACGCTGAGTTGTGATTAATTGTGGGCATTGAATCTATCGAAGTTGACACCAAACTACTCCCCCAAAACTTTTGACTCGTCTAGATTTTGATGTGGGTAACAACATCAGCACTGACGGATGCCGGGAGTTAGCCAATAGTGTGGCTGCAGGGGGTAGATGCTACACTGAAAATTATCTAGTTCTCGCGCAACGAAATAAGATTGACGACGGATGGGGTGGACATTCTGTGTCGATGCCCTACAAATTAATACACACTGACGACTTTCGATTTATGGGAAACGATAGTATATCAGACCAAGGAAGAATAATGTTGCTGAAGTTAGTCAACGTATCTCTTGCATCTCTGCAACACTTGCACTCCAATCACACCTTGACATGTATCGATGTGGAAGTCATGAATCCAGATGGATCATTTGATGCAGATGACGAAATTCAGCGACACATTTATGAGGCTACCGAGATCAACATCACTTATGAAGGAGTAGAGCAACCCAGAGGCAGCTGCAGAGAGAAGGTGATTCAGACTCAGCTACATAGTGAGAAAAGAGCCAGAGTTGTGTCGTCTACAGGGGTACATCAATCGTTGTACAGCGAGATTGATCCCTCCACATGCCCGAAGTGCGTTGTCAGTGATAGGTCGGTCATCATGATCAGGGAGAGCTGTATTGGCATTAAAAATCGTCAATAATGACATTATTCTCACACGATGAATATGAAGAAGTGCATCCATCAGGAAAGGGCTTACCATGCAGCCAAAGTGGAGGAGGACAAGACGCCAAGCTCGCAGCTATAGTGGCAGAGCATGCAGCTATAGTGGCAGAGCATAGAACCAACAATGGAGGGAGCTGGATGCCAAGCTCGCATCAATGGAGAAGCAGTAGAAGTGAACGAAGTGGTAGCAACAAACTTGAGCATCTCAGCAATAAAAGGCGCCGGAAATGATGATGGGGCTCTGGGGTGGAGCTTGAAAGAATGACAATTCACATCAGTCTACCATAATGATATCATTCACTTGTGGACAAATTACTCTGCTCCAGGTAGATCCTAGATCCCATCATCACTTCGTGCAGGTTGTCAATCGTCACTCTTGTCTCATGGCACTCCATAACTAAGATTAAGCTCGTTCGCATTGCTCTGACTTGAATACTGTTTCTGTATCTATACATTCATTCGATACTAATAACGATCTGCTTCCCCTGTTCGACTTTGGCATCACACTGAACCCTCTCTTGTCAACATCGACAGAGCAACTTCGTCATGCTTGGCTGTTGTCCCACAGTTTGACAGCGTTATCTACCCCAGCCTTCGTGCGTTGCTGAATTGCATAATAGAGGTAGAGAGAGCCTGTCCACAGTCCATATCACTAGGGCTAGACTAGGACTGAGGTAATGTGCATTATATTGCCGTACCGCTACCTGATAACCAGCAATTGGAGTCTGTATTGTTCTCTGTGCGTCCATAAACATCATTATCATCTGATTGCATCAATCATGGCACTCCGTAAGTACAATCAGCCGGCAGAGTACCGCTCAGACACCTCCACAAAACTCCTTGGGCCCGCCGCCGGCTGCATGCATGCGGCAGGCTGACGCTACAATACCTCAATACCTCAATCAAAAAGCCCCAAGCCCAGGCAGACGTACCAACCCGCTCGATAAAAAGCAAGTAGCCTCCATGTCGATCGGCAGTTTGGGTTTAGCTCTTTAGATAGTAGAGCCGACGAGAGGGCGCCTACACCGACGTCACGTCTTCACCGCATTTCCTGCTCCTCCCGGCTAGCTGTGTACGAATTTTCAATTTATTTTCGCGCTGCAATGATGGATCACACAGGAGCCGGCAGCGATCCTTTGATGATGGCAGCAGCTCTGAGAGTTTATATATCAACATTGTCGTTCAATCGTTTTTTCCAATATCCTTATGATATGTGACACTGATACAAGGGTATTAAAAGGGAGCGGAAGTGATGCGTGGCTTCGGAATTTAAACGATGAGGAATGGGAAAAGCTTGGTCGTAATATAGCTTATCAAAGCCGCGTGGAAATACGCCTTACAATGGTGCCATTAACGATCATAAAATGTCATTTTTCTGCAGGGGGTTGCCGAGAAGCGCCTCAATCACAAAAATGAACTTGGTTCGACAATGGATTAAGCGTTGCAGGAGGTGCGGAGGCATGGTGCCATTTTTGCAGAATGCTAACTATCTTCGAGAGTTGTATCTCGATAAAAAACCATATCAGATCGGAAGGCTTTAAATTTGCTGTTTCGGGCATTGCGTGATAGCCCCATCAAGATGCTGAGTTGCGATAGATGTGGCATTGAATCCATTGAGATTGACAGGGACCACATCCCCAGGCATTTGATGCATCTATATCTCAGTAATAACAATATCGAAACAAAATGGATGCCGTGGAATAGCGGAATTGACTACAGGGGGGAGATGCTACACTAACGTCTACTTCATCTCCTAGACAACAAGATTGATTGACGACGAAGGGTGGACATTCTGGTCGATTCCCTACAAAATAATACCAATCACTGACGGCAGTTTCGATTTGAAGGCAAGAACGAGGCGGATATCAGCCCGAGGGGAGGAAGTCTGTCGTCTCGAAGTCTAGAGTGAATGACGTATCTGTTCTAGCATCACTGCAACGCCTTCACCCTCCAATCACACCTTGGACATCTCTCGATGTGGAGAGACATGAATCCAGATGGATCAGTTGGAGACATGCGGCAGAGATGACGAAATTTCAGCGACACAGTTAATGATGGCCTACCGAAGATCAGCCGCATACAAGTAAATGAAGGATGTCTGGGATAATGCAAGAACCCCAGAGGCAGCTGGGCAGAGATGAAGGGTTGCTATTCTAGCATTCCGCAGCTACATAGTGAGTGGGACAAGAGCAGCGTTGTGTCAAGTCTGGGGCAGGGTGTGGACATCATACCGTTGATGGGTCAGAGGAGAGATTTGATCCCCTCCACCAATGCCCGGAGTGCTTTGCAGTGATTAGGTCAAAGTCATCATGGACAGGCGAGAGCTGTATACGGCTGACAGTATTATCATCAATTCCATGACACTATTTTCCCCGGTGGAATATGAAGAAGAGACATTTATCCCACGCAGAGGGCACATCAAGGAGCTATAGGGGGTGGCAGCTGCCAGCTATAGTGGCAGAGCTGCAGCTATAGTAGCCGAGCATAAGAACAAAATCGAGGAGCTGGACGCCAGCTCACATCAATGGACGAAGCGTAGAAGTATACGACAGGTAGCAACGAAACTTGAGCATCGCAGCAATAAAAGGCGCCGGAAATGTGGGTGGGGGCTCTGGGGTGGAGCTTGAAGAATGACTCAATAGTCTACCATAATGATAATATTCATCATTCACATTGTGGACAAATACTCCTTGCTCCAGTAGATCCTAGATCCCATCATCACTTCAGTGCATGAAACGTAGACAAGAAATACGTGTACGCAAACGAGTGGTGAATAGGTGGCCCAACACGGTAGGTGAGGATGGCAGGAAACAATGTAAGAGCGTATAAAAAGCGTTCACATATGACGAGCTGAGAAAAACAATCAAATTACGTTGATGAAACTCTTAGTTTAGTTAGATTCAAACTCTCCTCTTCGTACATTGAACCATTCACATATAGAAACGATCACCTCCAATAACATTAATTTATATCTGCGACAACGGTACCCCCTTCGAACTTTTGCCTCCCGCTGCTGATATGATTGCTGCTGACCAAGTTCGAATCATGAGCATTGCCTCGGCAAAAGCAAAGTCAAAGGCCAATGAATCGTCGTCAGTTCCTGTCCATACCTGAGACCCGCGATAAACCATGCTGCATGGCGAATAGAATTATTCCTTGGAATTGACTGGTTCGCGCCAGAGTGTGCAGAATAATTTGCAGGTGATGGTGGGGCCCACTCCTTTGCCTAGGTACACCACCCGGAAAGGGGGCATTACACCTCCTCCGCCTCCCATCCGTGGTGGGGACATTCCTCTACGAATGTTCTATTGTCAACTACTGCTGATGCTGTTGCTGCTGTTGTGGTTGATGATGCTGCTGCGCTTGACTGCTGTCCATAATCATAAGGAATCGGGACGGTAGGGAGCAGGCGCAAGCTGGTGGGCAACAGGATTCTCCACAGATATTGCAGCTTCCAATCCGTGGCAAGCATTTTCCAAAAGATAGTCATCAGACTGCATGTACTTCTTCATCTTCTTTCTCTGTCTTCTGTCTTTTTCTTCATCGCCTTGATTTTCTTCTCGACCTCATTCTTCACATAAATGAAGAATCTCTCAATAATAAGAGCAGTCCTTCTTCTGCTTGCGTATCCACTGCTCCTCCACCCACCAGCGTTGCAAAGTCCTCGCCGCATTTCTCGTGCCGAAGAGACGTGGCCGCCGCTGCAAATCAAAACTGAAATCATGCTCTCGTTATGAAGTTTACCTTCTTGCAAATAGCCCTCATAGCCGCTTGAATAATGGAAGCACATTCGTTCTGAAAGGTGAGCCATGACTCTCTTGACCGGCCTCTCACAAGAAGGCCTGAATCCTAACAAATCTGCGATGAGCATAATGCAATAATTTGTGGAATGCAAATATCCTCGCCATTGCGATTGAATAATAAGTAGCAGCTTGATTTTCATAGCGAATGATAGTGTAAGCCAGAAAAAATCGGTGAAACCCCTCCAAGCGCTCTTGAATCTTGGTTGCGGCGTTATACCTCTTACGCTCCTTTGCCAGCTTGAGTCGATGCAAGTGAGGTTTGTAAATCTTCTCAACAGCACGGCCGCCGCCAAACGCTCTGAATAACAATGATGTTGACAATGGTCATGAGCATCTTCACCTGTGCGGAATAAGATCTCCAACACGTTTGAATTTTCGTAGCAGATGCATGCCTCGTCACTAGATCATTGCATGGGACTTCTTCGCCACGAATTTATTCCTGGCGATGATGGCACGAGCGAGGGTCTGGATGCCGAACCACTGCAAGCTGTTTTTTTTCTCAACTGCAACGCTTGGCCTACGGCGAACAATGCTCTGCACAATAATAAATATCAATAATGTCAAACTGATAAGTCATTTGACACATGTAACGTCTCCAAGTGCTTTGGATGGCAATTGCACTGTAAAACCTGTCCTCGGCAGCTTCCCTAGCACGGATGCCACGGTACCAAGCCTGAATTGCAATGATACTTGAGAGTCGATCGACTGCCTTATTGATTGTAAGAAACCTCCTGACAACGCTCTGCACAATTGTAATGCTATACAAGTCTTCGAAGACATGCATCGTTGCGAGGTATCCACGGGTGATACGTTTGGATTTGGGTTGCGCAAGTAATGGTTATCTTCCAAGCTGTCCCTCGCAAAACCACCCTCTAAATGCTGCTTGAATCTGGGATCGCTGACCAGAACAGCAAATTTCCAGATTACGCTCGGCCATTCCAAACGTCGTACAAACTAATAAAGTATGAAGTCAAAAAATGTTACATCAGTGAGATAGAGCTTGTTTGAAAAGGATAATGAGCGGAACAATATTTTTTTACTCACAGATTGAATGGTGAGGACTGCCACACATCCTCTTGATAGCGTGTTGACGTGCTAAGAAGCGGACGCGCTTGATTTTGGATAGGAATGGCCGCCGCCCACAATAGCCTTACACCAGCTCGTTCAATTGGATCCTTGACTTGCAGCAGGTAATTCTCCACCTGAAATGTGCCAATGTAAGAAAATACAGATGCAAATTAGATAAAAAAGGAATGACTGAGGAAAGCAAATTGTAACTACGAAGACACAAGACTTACCGAATAGTATGCTGGGTTGTCAATGGCAGAAGGGGAAGCCTTTTTCTTCTGACGAGGATAACTATTGTAGTTGGTGGGAGATTTTAGAGCTGCTCGCAGACAAAGATGAATTGGAATTGCGACGAGGACTCTTCGAAGAGTAGGAAGAAATCGCACCTGTTTGCTTCGCTTTCGCAGCTGCAATATCAATGGCGCGTTGCCTGGCAATAGCCTGCTCCCTTGCAAGAGCGAGGTCGTTCGTCGCATTTTGCTGCCCACCGCTTCGCATAGGAGATTGAGCCACAGGAGGTTTACTAGCGATCTGTCGAGGGGTGTGTGAGTGACTCAACCGAATCAGTCCCCTCGGATCCTCCTATTCTTGCCGTATTTGGAAATGATGCGTGACTTCGCCATCAGGTTAGACCAAGTTCTTATCCTCTCTCTCATCTTCGGTCGATGGATATTGTGTTCCATATTGCTGATTGGAGGATCGCAGTTGGTGATGACTTAGGTGACGACTGTTTGTTAAGCAATCGCATACGCATGGCTGCAGCCTGTTCTTTGGCAAAGAGATTAGCTCGCATAGCTTCAGCCTGTTCCCTGCCAAAGGCACTTTTATTCTCAGTGCTGTAGTTTTCCTTGCTATCCGCAACCACTTCTCCAAGGTTGGCCTCCTTCTTGTCAGTCTTACGTGAGATAAAAGATGGGTCAGTGATCTCAGACATCTCGCATTAGAGTCAGTACTGTCCGCCTGTTTTGACGTCAGGCAGTGTCTGCGGCTCTCCCCAATGAATCATTATTATCGAAAACCAAAGGCATCGCCGTTCCTGGCACGCTCCGTCTCTGGAAATCCATAAGGATCTCCTTTTGCAGGGTCGTTGAATGGTGAGTTGGCGAATGGATCTTTGAAGAAGTCATCTCCCCAAGATTTGCTTTCGTTGGGAGGTGCAAAGAGATCCTCAGTTGGCTCCGCCACTTGGCTCTCAATAGCAGCAGGAGGTGGAGGAACTACACGAGGAGGAGGAGCCGCTGCTGCAGCCACAACACGGCGCGCCGTGTTGGTTTCAATTGCATCCACGCGACCCTCTTCGTTACTGTGACTGTCCTCCAAAGGAATTCCTCTATCGACTGCCTTGCTCTTCTTGAAATTTTGGGGTTTCAACTATATACAGAAAAGAACAACAAATTCTTTTAGCAAAGTGACAAAAAAGGAGTCAGAATAGAAACGGGCAGGAGAAAACTGAAAACTTACCATCTTCTTCACTCCACCGAACATCTTCTTCTGCGACTTGATCTTTCCAAATAGACCTTTACGACCAGGCGAATCTGTAACCGAATCTCTTGCAGAAGAAGGAGGAGCCGCCAGCACTCCTAGTCACGGCGGCATTATCCTTCTTCGCTGCAGCACCACGTTGGCGTTGAAGTTCCTAGCATCGCACCAGCGGCAACTGCAGAAGCAGCAGCAGCCACCTCCTCGGGCTCCCGCTCCACCCTCCTCGACTCCCTCACAGGACTCTTCACTGCAATACTCGCTTTCCTCTCATTCTCATCATCATCATCCTCAAATTTGGAATACTTCCTTCTCCCCAGATAGAGACGATGCCACAACCTTTGGCGACGTACTACCCATCTGCTGCGTCGCCATAGACTCCGTAGTTATATCCGTCCTTGCCTTACTCGCAACACTCGAAGTACCAAATGAGTTCACCCTATCCATATCCTTCATTGGCATGGGTGGTGGCAATAGTCCTCCTCCTCCTCCAATCGTCTCCTTATTCATGCCAACAACCTCAGTCATTCCTAACGCAGCATCATCCACATTATCACCCACCATTTCCTGAGAATTGTACATGTCCAATGCAGCCTGACGACGTCGTTCCGCCAAATCCATCGATGGTGACTTGGGAGATTGAGGAGGAGGCGGAGGTGGAGGCGGTCTGCAGCAATAATCTTCTTCTTCTTTGTGAATACGGGAGATGATTTCTTCACCTGTTGTGGGGGAGCCCAATCATCGTCATCTTCACTATCAATGTCATGATTGTTACCATCGTCGACGGGATCATGGACCATCTCTTGACTCATTAGCATAGCCTGTGCAACCTTTCTTCTCATGTCGGCAATCTCCTTGGATTTCTTTGCTGCTGCTGCTGCTGCTGCAGCGGATTCATCTCCCCCTCTAATATTGTGCTGCTGCTGTTGCTGCTGCTTCTTTGGTGATCCCCTCTTGACAACAAACATTGGTTCCTTCTTCTTCTGCAGAGGCTCATCATTATCCGCAGCAGTTCGGTAACGGCCGAAAGTTCATCTGCCATGCTAGTCATTCCCTTCCTATCCACCTGTTGCTGTTGCTCCGGACCCTCTGTCCTCACTGAAAAAGTCGACTCTTCATCAATGATCGTGACGTGCCAAATTATTTGACAATTGATGATACTGACTATTTGTAGTACGTCCCTCCTCTTCCCCTTGACGACTTTGGGGTGAATTATCATCATCAGTCAACTCGGGCACCTTGGGTGAAAACACTGGAGAAGGTTTTGGGAGAGACAACACCACCTGGTGCATTAACTCCAACTCCAACAACTCCCACCCTTCTTCTTCACACTCCCACTTCCATTAGTATTATCCACCACCATTTTGCAAATAGTCAACCTAACCTCCTCAACAGCCTTCGCCACCATTTCCGCAGCATGCCTCGGATTCCTCACCGGAACACCATTGACAGCAATCACATCACTCCCCTCCAATCCTCTCGTTGCTGTAGCCTTGACAGCCGAAGAAGCAGACATCATTGTCGTAGTAGTCAACCCCTGTTTCTTCAATGCAGCAACACGTAATGCCTGATCACGCCGTTCTGCATCGTCATGTTGGGCAAATATAGATTCGGGGAGTATACGTGCAATAATTGCCACATCGGGTGATGAGGAGGATTGACGTGTGAAGATTATCCCTACCTTGTGATTTGGTCGTTTGAATGCTGTGATTGTAGTGATGCCCTGTTGTTGCTGGGATGGGATGATAATAATGATGATGGTGGTGCATTATTGGAGGAGGTGGGTGGGAGATGTGGTTGTGGTTTGTTTTTGATGATGGAGAATTGTCCGTACCACTACATCACTTTCCTTCTGCTTCATTTCACCTTCAAAATTAGTGACTAATGGTGCAATGTTGAGATTGCCCCTTCGTTGTTGCAATGGAGTCGCAGGCTTGTTGATATTGTTGATGCCACCACCACCAACATTACCACCACTCATTGGCAAAGCCGGAGAGGGAGAAACACCCCTCTTTTGACGAACACCCACCATACTAGGTGGAGTGGGCATTGTCGATGTAATTGCCGCAGTCTTGGTGGTGGAAGTGTTGGTACGATTGGGCGTAGTGACAATTGGTGGTGGTGCAGTACGTTTATAGAATGGAGTTGGTCTCGATGGAGAAGACATGGATGATGATGATGGCGCCACTGAATTTCGTGGTGGGCGATTTACCACTGTTACCACGACCAACCATTCCTCCCCCTCCTGCCAGCCCACCACAGCCCTATTGGGGAGAATTGGCCTCAAAAGTCTGGACAGCACTCGCCACTGGTGAATCCGGCGTAGACTGTGATGGAGCAGCACTATTGTTGCCACTGCCACCCCCAAATCATATTCTTGTACTTTTGAACATTGCCCGATTGAATCTCTTCTCGTGGTGACCATTGCTCCCCTGCTGCTCGAACTGGTGATGTCGTCGAATTTGACATTGATGATTGGCATTACTGTTGCTTTTGGTTGCTAGCAGCTTGTCGTCTTCGGTGGTGACGATAAGATTCGCTTTTGATGAATTTTTCTTTCGTTTGACAGGCATGCCCGCGGTGGGCGGAGGCGGTGCATCATTACCGACAATCATGTTGCTGTTACCGTGTTCTATTTTGTGATTGAGAAATGCATGAACTGCACCGCTATTATTATTGTTATTGGTCGCGACCGGTAGTGCGCTGCTGAGTGATGCTCGAAGGACTCTTGACTGAAGTTGTGCGCTTCAGAACCGATCGAGGCTGCATTGTTGATGTTCATATAACGCTATTTGGTTGCTGATATCTGCTGCCATGCAGGGAACATTGCTGACATTAACTGGCGCTAGATGATTATTATTAGTGGCGGCGGTGGGCGAAATGAACCGTCATCGTGCCTCGATTCTCATTGCGAGGTCGAATGGCCTCGGAGATATCGCGAGAGCCGCGGGCCCGACATTGGCCTGACGCCTCTACTGACAAACCGGACTGCAGCACAGCTAGCTAGTTATGGTTATATTAAGCGCTATTACAGCAGCGTCCGCACTCTAATTCATCTAGTCGAGTTCACATTAGTTCCCCGTCTTCGTTGTGCGATCATCGTGTACTTGTGGTGGGGATGTTGGAGGGAGGTGGGACGGTTCCTTGTGGCAACAGCTCGCCAAAGATTGTGAAGAAAAGTTGGGCAAACACGAAAAGGGACAATGGTGCAGAAAATGCGGCATACGAACACGCCGCAGGTACTACATACCCAAAAGGACCGCAATTCAGAACGCGGATAGGAACCCGTGTATTCAAAAAGATACCAATCTGTGATATTATGGCGCGTTTGAACTTTCCAAAAGTTCCCTCCACCGTCGGGATGATGACACCGCAGCCAGCACAAATAATCACAAATCAGCAAAACAACGCTTCCTCAACAATCACTCCAAAAAAAGATCTATACCAATACAAGATGATCGGCCTTCAAGCCGCCACTGTCCTTCCTTAAAGCAAGCCCAACAGCTAGCCACAACTCGCCAGTACTCTCGCACCACAGCCCTAAATGATCGCATAGTCATCGCAGTCGGCGGAAACGCCCTCCAACGCCGCGGAGAACGCCTCACCATCGAAAACATGCTCAAGGCCGCTGCCGACATGGCGCCTACTCTCGCTGCCCTCTCAAAGAGCGCATTGATATTGGCTGGTCTGAATCGTCACGTGTAAACGGGACGCCCAAGCAAGGGGTATGAATGGGCACTAGACACCGAAGTGCCGCCACCTTTGCTGTCCCTGGGTGCCGTAAATCCATGGGGCAAATTGGCCTATGTGTTTGGCACAAGCTCTCCTAGCAGTGGCCGGCCGAACTTAAGCACCGCCCCGATCATAAGGATCGGGTAGGTAGAAGGTCTATAGGATTTGTCAGGTGGTGGTGATCCAACAACATGAGGCGTTTTCGGGACCCGTCCAAGTTTGTGGGACCGATTTTATGGGGCGAAGGAGGCGACTGCGTTGAGTCAGAGTTTGGGGTGGGTGATTGAAGCCGGATGGGGAGTATTTTAGGAGGGTTTGTTCCTAGTCCTCCGCCGAAAGAGTGAGTACAGTAGTTTGTGTTGCCGAGCGTAGCGAAGCTAGTGATGGTTGTGTTGTGTTGTATTGATGTGCTGTACAAGTATGTGTAAGTTATATTATTCGTGTGACTCACAATGTTATCTGATTGGTCGATTGACGAACAAATATAAATGAACGATGAATGAACGAACACACAAATAAACAACAAACCACAGAATCATCCAAATCGACGCAATCAAAACGATCCTCGAACATGCCCCGACATCTCTCCCCATCGCCTGCGGAGGAGGCGGCATCCCCGTCTCACGCATCCCCTCCAATCCACGAACTTGACCGGAGTAGAAGCTGTCATTGATAAGGATGCGTGTGGTGCGAAATTAGCGGCCGAGTTGGATGCGGATGGGTTTATTATATTTTTGACGGATGGGGGTGGGATTTGGCAGAATTTTGGTAAGCCGAATGCTAGGGAGATGAAGAAGGCTAGTCCAGGTGAGTAATGAGTAATGATGAGTGTGAATAATGTGCATGCAATGTGGTGGTGGTGGTGATGTTCTTTGATCAATCAATCCATCAACAACTACTACTCACACAATACCCATGATTATTCGACAAACAACAATACCATCAGAATACTTGGAGGGAACCAAAGCCGGCAAGAACTTCCCAGGCAGCATGGGACCAAAAATTCAAGCAGCAATT
Source organism: Skeletonema costatum (assembly GCA_018806925.1). NCBI lineage: Eukaryota > Bacillariophyta > Thalassiosirophyceae > Thalassiosirales > Thalassiosiraceae > Skeletonema > Skeletonema costatum. The sequence continues at coordinate 773 of JAHBBA010000108.1, read as the reverse complement.
GACTTTGTAAACAACTCTAAAAGTCCAAATGCATGGGCGGCAATTGGGATTTGAGGGATGTTAGTAAAATCTTAATAATGAGGAGGGCACACTTGTAATGAAGGATGTGAAGGGTGAAGGAGTTGTTTGGAGAGAGCAGAAAGCTGAGCCTTCACCTCCAAAACAGAGCAAAGAGCCACAAATCGGGATGATTAAATTCCTGAATTCGAGGTGTGAGATAGTAATGAAGGTACGAAGAATGGATGGAGTGGAATCTTAATTGTGCGGGACTGGCGAAGGAGTAAAAGTCTTCTATTAATAATTCAGTGTGTATCGTTGATATCTTCAACTCGTAGTCGGCTAATGAGATGAAGGTGGCGTCTTTACTCGTCCTCAGATATGCCCTAAATTTACATAGAAGCGCATCTCTAAATTCAAGCTCTCGGAGTATGTTAATTGGTCTATGCTCAGGTTTCTTTAGCTTTCGGGATGGTCAATAGTAGAAGGTCAATTGGCCTCGCTGTGGAAGGTACGGGTTGGATTTAATGCATCACTAGTATTCAGGAACATAATTTTTCCTATATAGTTTTGATATTTCATTCCTATTCAAACTCATAAGTCGTCGCACACCGTCTTGATAGAAAAACTGGATCTCGCATCCTCGTGAGGGAGCGAGGCACGAAAGCTACCAACTCATCCCCTTCTCGCCCTTAGACTAAGGCTTAGAGTTTTGCCTTTTGTATATACCCCTTCAGCTGCAGCTACATTGGCATTGCTACGACGTCCCACCCTCA
>JAHBBA010000107.1:0-118586 GCA_018806925.1 Skeletonema costatum | reverse complement strand
CAACAAATGTATCATCCGATGACTTTGGCCGATGACTTTTGGCCGATATGATGACTCTGTTTAGGCCTCTTCAGCTGTAGTACATAGGTAGTATTTCTTCAAGAGAAGACTTGATTGTCTGCGAAAACAGATCGAGACTTTTCCACCGAAAGGTCAAGTTGCTGTCGCGTTTTTGGAAGTTGCCTGTATGAGAAATATATCACTGCATGCCCAGAGCCATGGTGGAATTGAAGTTGACCTAACTCATATCTGTTTTTCATATTTTAGGTTGTACTACTTTACTGATTATACACAAGATTTAAACATACTGCAATCAATATACCTCATCCGCCGCCCATTGGCTGCAAATCACACTCATTCATGTTTCATACACAAAACGACCCGCAAATTCTGCCAACTTCTCGGGCTGTTGGAACTCCTTCTTTGTAGTCGTTCCCACACTCACATCGAAGTCATCGCTTGGTGCATATTTTGCAAACTCATCTTTGGAAGACTTTTTGTACAAAAACCCCTTCTTACTCACTACATACACTGATACAGTTTTTCGCCAGCAGGAATGGTAATGTCCTCATCCAACTTAATGTTGACAATCTCATCTGGGTCAAGCATGACTTTGCCATTGAAGACTTCATCCCACGCATCCTTGTTTAGTGCATCAAATGCGGTATAATAACCTTCTTGATAGTATACCCAAAGATCCGATTCCTTGGCGTCTTTCCCAATAATACCAAGTTGTGTAATGCTAACTTCTTTCAACTTTGAAGTGATCGTAAACATTATTCCTTTGGCATTGTCTCCTGCCTCGTTTACATTGGGCGTATCATACTGTTTAGGAGTGTCGTCACCACCGCCACCGTCGTCCTCAGATGGAGATGAGGATGGACGATTCGATGGTGACATGGAAGGTGAGGTTGAATCATCGTTGGGTGGCAGAGTTGGAAGTTGTGAAGATGACGGCGACAATGAAGGAGTAGATGTCACTTTCGTAGCCACTCTATATGTGTAGTAAGTGATCCCTCCAAAAAAGTTGGCATTCTTCAATTTTTGTTAAAAGCCCTTCTTCGTGGAGTGTCCAGTGGATATCTTGAAATCTCCTGTATCATAAGCCGTGGCGAACTCCTTGTCTCCTTCCTCATACAGAACTCCTTCTTACTAACGAGGTGAATGGATGCCGTTTCACCCTTCGGGATGGTAAGCACCTCGTCCAAAACTGCCTCTCTCAAACCATCAGAAGTTCTGCCAGGAATACCATTGAAGACGGGCTCTTCCCAGTCAGTTTCAACCATGCCTTCGCCCTGAAAGTTTTTATAGGAGCCATGTCGAAAGTAAACCTGCACTTCAGTATCCTTGTCATCTTTGATCTTGAAAGAGATCTTTTCGATGTAGACATCTCCTTCTTCAGCCTGCATTTGGTACATGATACCTTTAGCCTTCTGATTCGCATTCTTGTCCTTGGTAATGAACTTCTTGGTGGGAGATTTACCAGGTGGTAGACTCGGTGAGCCAGATGGGAATGTGCTTGGCATTAGAGTTGGTGACACGGAGGGCACCATCGAGGGCGAAATGATCGGAGCATGGGAGGGACTGCTCGAAATACTGGGACTACTCGAAGCAGGAGGGAGAGTTTCTTCGTCGACGCTGCCACCGAGAAGCTCACATACTTCTTCCTGAAGTGTTTCTCCTGCATAATCTACTCCAAAATTAAGATCAGCCAGAGTTCTGCCGCTGATCGCGTTCTGTGTCTGTGTACGACGGCGTGAATTTGTTCCTCTCGTCAACGATTCGAGGGCGAAGTCTCGTATCTTTCCATCTGCATTGCAACTCTTTGGGCTGAGACCTTCACCTCCACAGACCTGTTCATCAATCCAATCTGTATTTGCTGCCACACGAGAATAGACCCCCGGATATTCTTTCATGGCACAGCCATATCCCCAACTGGTAGTGCCTACAAGAGTGAATAAGTTATGGCCACCATCAGCAGGCAAACGGGTGAACAGTGGTCCGCCACTATCACCCTGACATCCATCTTGCTCTTGCTCAGTGTCAGACGCACATAGCATGTCAGCCGTAATGTCTTCCCTCCAATACTGCGTTTGGCAAACCGAATTAAGGACATAGTGCACATCTGCCTCAAGGAGTTCATCAGACGTTTCGCCCCCGTATGCAATGGTACCATGTCCAATCACGGTCATAGTGGTGATGTCTTCAGCTTGATCTTGTGAAAGGGAGGTGCATCCCGATGGAGTCTGATAGCGTTGCAAACGAATTGCGGGTGGGTGGTCGGTCCAGTTGTAATTGCCATCATCAACTAGATCCCAAGCAGGCTCTTTCAACTTCAACAATTCAATGTCGTTAGATAATAGATTGGAGCTGTAATTTGGATGCACCACCCTCCTCTCCACAAAAATTAACTTCGTTTTATTGGTACTGTGATCCCAAATGCTCGCGACAGAAGGGCTTCCACAATGGGCTGCAGTTAGCACCACATCTGGGGCAATCAAACTGGCACCGCACCACAAACTTTTGCTATCTTTACCGATTTGAACTTGGAAGGGGTAGCCACCATTACCACCTTCGACGATGACTCCATTAACAATTCTAGTCTGTTTGAAGAGATTGAGAGGGGGCGTTGGTGAGGAAGGAGGCGTATCATCATGACCTCGTAGTTGCTGTGGTGCGGCTACTTCCTCAACGGTGCTTTGTTGAAATAGGTTGAGAGGACCGCTGATCCCCTCCTCGAGATTGCGTGCTCGAAGATTCTTCAACCCATGGGCAGTGATGGTATCGTCAACACCGCTGTCGTCAGCTGCGACAACGTCTCCATGTAAGAGGAGGAGCGCAGAAGATAGTGCACATAGAAGTATTTTTGACGTCATGTTCATCATGGTTGCAAATAATAACTCGTAGACCGAAGCAGATATCGTCGTTTTTCTCTTGCCACCTCTTGAGTAATGCTGGTGTGTTGCGTGCTACGAATCACTATGTACTTTTATATAGATATAGATAGATAGATTATTTTAGTAGCTACTCTCTACGGTACAACAGATAGAACAAGTAGTACAATAAGCCATAGGAAGACAAAATGACCACATCATAGTCTGTGTTTTCTTCAACTCGGGAGCTCAGACCGGCCCGCCATGTGACTGTGAGAACACGGTCGTTCGTGATTCGTCATGATTCGCGAGCTCAATGAGGGGGCTACTCCCCGAAAATAGATAATGATGCTTGTTCATCTATAGTAAAATGAAGGGGGCAGTAAATTCACCCCCGCTTAGGATGAGAATGACCAGAGCGCGAGTCACAACTCACAATATTTGTCGGACGAAAGCCGAGAATTCTCATCAATAACCACAAGGGTAATTAGGCGTAAATATGTATTGCATTGGGAACAGTGAAGAAGCAAGTTGAGAACATGCAAACTGCAAACCGGCATTTGGGTTTGGCCGAAGAACAAAGGCGTAAGCATGAATGAATGTATGTATGCAAACACTGGTGACAACTGCGAACCGACGATCCGAGAACAAAGGCCGGCGGCGCGGCCTCAGTACAATAAGTAGAGAGAGAGAGGTAATCTCTTCGCCTACACGTACAACATAGTAAGTAGCCATCAACTACTAATCAACTGTGTTGCTGTAACAATAACAAACCCACAACACGTTCACTAGGCCATTTCAAACGCTGAATCGAATCCGACGTCATTACGAATCGCCACAAAGTGCATACCACTACATCCCCGCAGTAGTTTGGTCCATCAACCATCATACATATTTGGGCGGCATACGATGCCCCACATGAACTATGAACATCCACAAGGATCATATTCGCTTACCATTGCCAAAAAGTGATAAAAATGAATGTGAGTGTGTATTACAGCGAGATAAGGAGGTATGATGTTTGTAAAGACATTGATGCATGACTGTTCGTCAATGAATAACAGTATCAAAAGCCCAACCACATCATTATTTGAAGACGACCAATTCTTATCATAGAATCGAATGGATCTATCTATGGCGCGAGATAACTACGCCGGCGGACATCTACATTACATTGGCGGCAGTATTTTTATGCAACATATGACAAAGTATGTTGTGTGCGTCAAGTATGTAGGAGTGGGGAGTGGTAATGACAATAAATAATTTACAACAAAGCTACCCACATTCTAATTGATTGATGTGATGATTCATGGTCGATGATAGTATGGTAAAACCAACGTCTACCGTGGTCGGTATCAAAGTTCATAGTCTCTTTTTGTGTGAAATTCGTAGCACATGCTGCGGAGTAGAGAACAACACTACATAAGTAAGTAGATGAGATCCATCAATTTACTCATACATTGATACTTCTTTACACATGTTTGATAGCAAAGCTATTCTTGGCTCCGTTCTAAAAGCTTCAAAACTGCTTGCGCTGGATACAGTTTAATCATTCTGGAGGAAGAGGATATCTGCACAGTTGCATACTAACTGATCGATACTTTTGAAGAGGTCGTCCTGTTCTCTCTTGTCTCATGATCTACTCTAATTGAGTCATCGTCCTCTTCTTCTAGGCTGTACTTTACTGATTATTGTCCTACACAAGATTTATGCAATACAGCAGCTCACTGGTTGCAAATCACACTCATTCATGTTTCATACACAAAACGACCTGCAAACTCTGCCAACTTATCCGGCTGTTGGAACTCCTTCTTCGTCGAAAGTCCCACTCGTACGTCGAAGTCTTCATTTTGCGCATAAATATCAAACTCATTATCAGAGGATTTCGTGAACAGCACTCCCTTCTTACTCACTACATACAATGATACAGTTCCGCCAGCACGTATCGAAATATCCTCATTCAGCTCAATGTTGACGAGCTCATCTGGGTCAAGCATGACTTTGCCATTGAAGACTTGAATCCACTCACCCTTGTCCAATGCATCATGCATCAAATCGTTCGTACGAACCATTTTGATAGTATACCTGGACATCCGATTCCTTGACGTCTTTTCCAATAATACCAAGACCAGTAATGCTCATTTTCGACTTTGCACTAACAGTAAACATTATTCCTTTGGCATTATCTCCTGCCTTGTTTATACTGGGCGTAGTATACTTTTTAGCAACACCTCCACCACCGCCGCCACCACCAGATGGAGATGAGGATGGACGATTCGATCGTGACATGGAAGGTGGGCTTGTATCCTCGTTGAGTGGCAAAGTTGGCAGATTTGGGGACGAAGGCGACAACGAAGGAGCAGATGTCACTTTCGTAGCTACTCTGTATGTGTAGTAAGTGATCTCTCCCACAAAGTCGGCATTCATAAATCTTTGTTCAAAGCCCTTCTTCGTGGAGTGTCCAGTGAATATCTTGAAATCTCTTGTATCAAAAGCCGTGGCGAACTCCTGGTCTCCTTCCTCATACATAAACTCCTTCTTACCCACGAGGTTAATGGATGCCACTTGACCCTTCGGGATAGTAAGCACCTCGTCCAAAACTGCCTCTCTCAAACCATCAGAAGTTCTGCCAGGAATGCCACTGTAGACGGGCGGTCCCCAGTCAGCTGCGTCCATGCCTTCGCCTTGAAAGTTTTCATAGGAGCCAAGCTTAAAGTAGACATGCACTTCAGTATCCTTGTCATCTTTGGTCTTGAAAGAGATATTTTCGATGTAAACGTCTCCTTCTTCAGCCTGCATTTGGTACATGATACCTTTAGCCTTCTGATTCGCATTCTTGTCCTTGGTAAAGAACTTCTTGGTGGGAGATTTGCCAGGTGGTAGACTCGGTGAGCCAGATGGGAATTTGCTTGGCATTAGAGTTGGTGACATGGAGGGCGCCATCGAGGGCGAAATGATCGGAGCATGGGGAGGAGTGGTCGAAGTACTGGGACTACTCGAAGCAGGAGGGAGAGTTTCTTCGTCGACGCTGCCACCGAGAAGCTCACATACTTCTTCCTGCAGTGTTTCTCCTGCATAATCTTCTCCAAATTTAAGATCAGCTAAAGTTCTGCCGCTGATCGCGTTCTGAGTCTGTGTACGACGGCGTGAATTTGTTCCTCTCGTCAACGATTCGAGGGCGTAATCTCGTATCTTTCCATCTGGAGTGCAACTGTTTGGGCTGAGATCTCCACAGACCTCTTCATCAATCCAATCTGTATTTGCTGCCACACGAGAATAGACCCCCGGATATTCTTTCATGGCACAGCCATAACCCCAACTGACAGTACCAACAAGAGTGAACAAGTCATGGCCACCATCAGCAGGCAAACGGGTGAACAGTGGTCCACCACTATCGCCTGAACATGCATCTTGCTCTTGCTCAGTGTCAGACGCACAGAGCATGTCATCCGTAATGTCCTCATTCTTATACTGCTTTTGGCAAACCGAATTTTGCACATAATGCACATCTGCCTCCAGTAGTAGACCAGACATTTGGCCCCCGTATGCAATGGTACCATGTCCAATCACGGTCATAGTGGTGATGTCTTCAGCTTGATCTTGTGAAAGGGAGGTGCATCCCGATGGAGTCTGATAGCGTTGCAAGCGAATCATGGGCGGATGATTACCCCAGTCATAATTGTCATCATCAACTAGATCCCAATCGTCGTTGACCGCCAAGGCTGGCCCACTCAACTTCAACAATGCAATGTCATCACTTAAATGGCCGTCTCTGTAATTTGGATGCATCACACCACTCGTCACAGTCTTTGCCGTCATTCGACTGGTACTCCCACCCCAGATTCTCACGCGAGAAGGTGTTCTTCCACCATTGATACAATGAGCTGCAGTTAGCACCACATCTGGGGCAATCAAACTGCCGCCGCAGTTCCACCCGCCAAATTGAACTTGGAAGGGGTAGCCACCATTACCACCTTCGACGATGACTCCATTAACAATTCTGGTCTGTTTAAAGAGATTGAGAGGGGGCGTTGGTGAGGAAGGAGGCGTATCATCATGTCCTCGTAGTTGCTGTGGTGCGGCTACTTCCTCAACAGTGCTTTGTCGAAATAGGTTGAGAGGACCGCTGATCCCCTCCTCGAGATTACGTGCTCGAAGAAACCTCAATCTACGGGCAGAGATGGTATCGTCAACACTGCTGTCGTCGGCGGCGGAAACAACGTCTCCATGTAAGAGGAGGAGCGCATATAATGCACATAGAAGTATGTTTGTTGTCATGTTCGTCATTGCAGATGCCGTCATTTTAGGCGAGTAAATAATTATGTCGGCTGTTCTGCATGCTGAGTGGTACAAACTTCATACAGGAACAGGGCAGCACAAAGCACTGGTTCGCAAAATTTACAGTTCTCAGATCCCTAGAAATCATCTTTTTTCGAATGGTCTGAAGGCCTCGTTCAAAATAAGTTTAAAGCTAGAGCGTTAGTTAGCGAGCACAGGCCACTGTGCTGCCAGTCGAATGAGCCGTTTCGCATGTCAAACGCACCGGAATCTCATTCTACTATCTCTTGCGAGTATTCCATGTGTTTGTCTGCTGTGCTGACTATCATACTTTTCGAGATATGGTCATTTCAAATTTTTGAATGGGCTGGTGGCCGCCGACGGGACGCCCTTGCGAATTGTATGCTAATATACATGTTCTTGTACTATTAATTCTTATTTGCATTCCTAAACGCAAGGTAGTTCGTCACCTCGTCTTTCATTGCTTGAGATAGCGGATCAACTGAGTTGATTTTCATCCACGATGTACCTTCTTCTCTCACCATGTCGTTGCGAGCAAGCCTAGCAGCCTCGTCCTGTTGGAGTAGTACCTTCATCTTGTCAAGCTCCATCGTCTCCAGAGGTGGCTCATTCAGGCGCAGCTGTACGTTATCAAGTTTGATTTCACGGAAGGCAATCTCTTCTCTGACAACGCTTTCGTTTTTGCGTTTCTTGGCGAAGTAACTGAGTGCTATGCCTCCTCCCACCGCAATAGGAATGAAAATATCTCCTCTACGCTGGTTCTTCGTGATATTCCTCGGCTTTTCAGTTGCGGCCTCGAAGCCTTGCACTTTCTTCTCCCTTTCAACAGCACTTGTTTTGTTGTCAGATTTACGATAATGGTCGAATATGTCCTTGTACTTTTGCTCCCCAGCTTCCTCCACTGCTTTCTCAGCTTCTGCGAGAACACCCTCGACATGATTGAAGTAGCCGGTGATGCGCTCGGTTCCATTGACTCGTTTGACTTTCAGCTTCTCTTTCATAGTAGACCTTTCTTCTCTCTTCTTGTCTACAGACTCGCGATTGTATGGGTGATTGAGGGTGACAAAAATGACTACACGAACGGTTCGGCGAGCCTCTTTCACATTTGTTCTTGCCATTGCGTTGATCTCTTGCACCAAGCATTCAATCCGCTGTTGTTGCGAAGCATGGGGAGCAACCACTTCGCAGATTCGCTCAATACACCGTCTTTCCTCGGCCTTCTTTGAACAATTCCATCAGGTTGTCAATCATCTTTGCCTTCTTTCTCAACGAGGACAAATAGTTCTTCTGTACGACATCAAGGCTGTATGGAACGTTGTGAATAGTATCCTTGCCAATCGTTACATCACGACACTTCTTCGTGTATTCCTTTCTTTCATTGTCAGCACGTTGATTCGATGCATCTTCCTCGTGTTCAGCTCGCTCCATCTCGCCGTCTCCATTAGCTGGTACAGGAGTATTGGCAGGTAATTCTGGCGTAGGAGCAGCTGTTTGATCAACATCTGCTGGCTGTTCATTGGATGTTTGCTCTTGCTCGACTGCGGCAGTTACTGTTGCCGCTGACGGTTTCTTTGACGGCGGCTTCTCCGATGATGGCGATGGTGGGCGCTTATTAGTTGATTTATCCTTAGCCTTCTTCTCGTGATCCTTCTTGAGTTGCTTCCCCAATACTTCTTTCACCTTTTTATCGATGATTGCACAGTCCGCGATGCTCTTGCCGACAAAGGGGTTGATTGCTTCTGCAGCTTTCACAGAATCAAACCAACCGATTGCAGTAATGTATGGACCGCCCAGAAGCCTGTGCGCTTTGTAGACGAATAAAACGCTCTCGCCCTCGTGCCCAATACTCATGTCCTTCAATTGCAATGAATATCTGCTCTCTCCACCCGCCGCAAAAGCCTTTGCCACCGTATCGGCATCGATGTCGACGCCACATTTCTCACTAAGAATGATACTGAGCGCTTGGTCAGTGAAGAATTGATTCTGTAGAGTGGAATTATCATTGAATAAAGAGACAATTGCTTTCCGAGTTGCTTTCTGTAGCGCCCCTGTGGACAGCGACGGCATCTTCCATACTGGGTGTCATTGAAATGATGCTTTGAATGAGTGTCGGCGGCAATCTTTTTTTGCGTATGTAGGTACGTAAATCAAGTATGAAGTAGACCACTAGCGCAGAGCACTCGTACACCTTCCACATGATGAGATAACATTGCCAATCAACCCCCATCATCACCAACATCATCCAAGAGGCATACCACCGCATAAATACTATTCTGACAGTCCCAACGATGTTATTATCGGTTCAAAGCCCCCTACAGACACCCCTGACGAAAGGGTATCAAGAGACATACTTGTGCGACGTTATTCACGATATAAAGCTGTTTGAGCCTGCTGGATAGTAGTAGAGTGAGTGTCGATGCTGCACAAGATGATGTGTCGACCACCAAGGGCGAATACAAGCCGTCGAAGAACAAGTCCCACCGGCGGCCCGTCGGCGGCCACCAGCCCATTCAAAAATTTGAAATGGTCATATCTCGAAAAGTATGATAGTCAGCACAGCAGACGAACACATGCCATACTCGCAAGAGATAGTAGAATGAGATGCCGGTGTCATCGATGTTGTGAACATGATGGTTTGCATCTTCGACTATTACACTATTGGCCACGTGGTCGCTAACAATCTCTCTAGTTTAAAGAATCAATTCGAACGAGACCTTTAGTGAATCGTTTTCTCAAAAAAAAGATGATTTCTAGGGATCTGAGAACTGTAAAATTCAAAAATACCGAATCGGCTCATACGACTTGAGAATGTCTTTCCTGATCGTGAGCCCCCCTTTAGAGCTGCCTCAATGAGGGGGCTGCTCACGCCCCGAAAAATAGACAATGATCCCTGTGAATCTTGTCCATCATCAATAGAAAATTTTGGGAAAGGGGGCTGCGACTTTCCCCCTAATTCGGCTCAAGGAGCAAGACCAGATGCCGAGTGTTACACACTTGTTTGTTGCCAGGGTTCTCATTAATTAAAAGTACAATACCACTAGGGTAAGTAATTAGAGTCAAACGTAGGAATTCAATACTGAAGCCATTCACCACACATTCTTAACAACTTCTCATTGATAAATGCGAACTGTGACAATTACTCTTACATTTTACCGCGAGCCATACATACTTGAAAGATGAAGCGCAACTTCGAACAAGGCCTTTTTCGATGAAGAAGCGAGGAGAATGACTCGTCCTGATGATTACATAATTATTACATACACAAACTACTTGCGCTGGACAAAGTTTAACCGTCATTCTTGAGGAGGAGTAAGATGTCCGCACAATTGCCTTCTAACTGATCGATACTTTTGAAGAGGTCATCCTGTCCTCTCTTGTCTACATGATCTACTTTGATTGAGTTATCTTCCTCTCGTTTTAAGCTCTTCTTTGCAGGTTTTTCGTGTATTGGCTCCTCCTCTGTGTTCTTCTTCGAAACTTGTCTTGCGCCATGTTTGATGCAGATGCCTGCTCTAACAACATAGTTCTTGCATCCTTCACTGCTGCATAACTTGCGGTGAGCCTTAGCCCCGTGTCGAAAGCACTGCCCGCCTTGTATGGCTCGATTTGTACATCCTTCCGACTTGCAAGGCTTCACTTTTCGTCCACTCTTGGTCTTGGTGCTTCCCCTTGTGATAGGATTAGTTGAGGGAGGAGAAGGTCCGTCTATTGTCGACAGTGCTCGATGTCGGATACACATTTCACCATCTACAGCAGCACTCGTACACAGTAGATTACTGCACTTAGCTCGCTTCTCTCCATGGTTACCATTCTTCTTACCGTGTCGAAGGCAAAGACCTCCTTCGCTTTCACTATTATTACATCCGTCAAAACTGCATGTCGTCTCACCCATGTAAGCGCCATGCTTTCGACATAGTCCTCGTTTCTGTACAACATTTTCACATCCATCATGGCTGCAACGTTTCACCTTTGCTCCATGCCTGATACATATCCCACCAACAACTGCTTGATTGGTGCAGCCTTCAAAGGTGCAATGCTTCCGTCTCTTTTTGTGTTTCGTACACCTTACTCCTTTCACTACTCCACAGGTGCATTCTTCAAAGCCAGATGATGATGGATTGTCCTCGTTAGAAGAGCCTGATGCAGTGCCTGTTGAGGTATCACCAGCAGTGGCGGCAGCATCGACTGAAAGCGTCTCTGTGGAAGAAGCCGACACAGACCTGAGGACGGCAACAGGTGTTTCTTTCAGTTCGTAGGTGACATGTGACTGCAACTCGGATGATGTCTTGGAGTGATCGGGAGGTATCTCAACGCAAAGCACAGGTCCTCCACCATTGGCTTCTTCTTCATCATCATTCACCATAATCATCTTTCGAGCTACCACTCACCTCTGCATCTACAACAAACGCACCATGCCTCACACAAACGCCTCTCCTCTGTGTAAGATTCGTGCACCCTTCTGCATTACACAATTTTCTCTTTGCTCCATGGCGGAAGCAGACTCCTCCCCTGATAGAATGGTTCGTACATCCATCAGTGTCACAGAGCTTTCGTTTGGCTCCATGACGGAAGCAGACTCCATTTACTACCGATTGGCGGGAGCATCCTTCGGCTAGACAGGGCTTCCTTTGGGCCGATGATTGCTTGGTACCACCACATGTGTTCTGTTTTAGCTGCTGCTTCTTGTGCAACTCGTTCACTTCGATTGGAGTTACTTCTTCTTCCTTCACCTGAAGAACTTCTTTGACAGTGCCTCTTACTTCATCATCTTCCGAGCTCATCTCCATAATATCACTTATTTGACCTCACCATCGAAACGACCGCGGCTACGCTTTCGTCTCTACTCCAGCACTACAAACATGGACACAGCGTTAGGCATTACACTCAAGGCGGCTATGGAGCATCTGCAGTTGGAATTAGGTGTGCCAGGTTGTCCGTTCGACTACGATTTCTCAGTGTGGGGACATCTTGCTACTGACTCTTGGGTCAAAGCGCTCTGGGAGAGAATTGATAAATTTGGTATAGTGGTCAAACTAGACTATCACACCATCCCGACTCCCCGTGAACATGACATCCCAATTATGCAACTGATGGTGGACAAGGGCCTTAGGGGAACTGATCTCAAGCGGGTTAACCGAGCGCGTATTGCTCAAGAGGCATTATTTCTCTCAGACATCACAACGGCTACAGGACGACATTTGGAGGCACATCTTCTCGACGACTGGTGGTTCGACACATCCGAGGGAGAGTTGGGTAAACATCGCTCCACCCTTCAGTTTAGCACAGAATTCCCTACAGTGGAAGATTGGAAATTACGGAAGAAAATACTGAAGACAGTAGCATCCACTATGTTGTTTCTTAACCAACCTCTGGGAAGGTGGGTTGCACCATCTACGAGGATTTGGCGGCACTTCTTTCATCCACAGCTTCACATAGCTGAGGTGCACTTCGACGACAGAATACGGATCTATGAACACGACATACACTCCTCGGACAGGTCGTGGATACTGACGTACACTAGAAGTGCTGAAACTTCCATGCCGGGCATGGTCCCCGCCGTGTTAGAAGAGCTACAGGACGGCAAACTGCGAAAGCGGTCCGACGGTCAACCCCTTTGGAATGGCAGTGGAGATGACGATAATATGGGAATGTCGTTTCTCGATAGACTAAAAAGTAAAGGAGGGGAATGGATGTGGGAAACATTGGAATACAACGCTGAGCCTGATTGGATATTTGACGCCATGATACGAGGGTCGTTATATTGCGTCACGGACGGCTCGTACAATGCTTCGTTGGCAACTGATATTTGTGGAGCTGCTTGGATATTCTACTGTTCAGAGACGTCGAACTGTCTTCAAGGGGAGTTTGCAGAACAATCCGAAAGTGCTGATAGTTACAGAGGAGAACAACTGGGAATGCTGGCAATACACTTGGTACTAGCAACAATGGAAGAACATTATGGCGAGATACCCACGGCGTCACAAATCTACTGCGACAATAAAGGTACTATCCAGACATTTTCACGCAAGCACAAAAGAGTCTCTGCCACGGTTGCGAACAATGATATTCTTCGAGTTCTACGGCGAATCCAAGGGAAGTCCAAGCTACATCATCGAATACAACACGTGAAGGCACACCAAGATGATCATTTTGACTTACACATGCTGGACCTTGAAGAGCAGCTAAATTACAACTGTGATCTACGAGCAAAGCGTGCGGTTAAAAATGCATGCAGCAGGAAGGAGGAGCGATCATCAACCATCTACAGTCTGCCCATGGAATCTGCGGCGGTGTACATTGAAGGGGAAAAGCAAACAACAGATATTGCCAAGGCACTCAGATACCACATTGGAAAAGCCAACGCCCGCAGGTTCTATGCAGATGAGAAGATCATGGACAATGAGACATTTGACTCCGTCACATGGGAGGATCTACGAAACCTTCTTCAACGACGGCCAAAAATGTATCAGCTCTGGTATGGGAAACAGTGCTCAGGCTTCTGTGGCGTAGGCGCCATGGTCAGCAGATGGGACAAGAATGAGTCCAGCAAATGTCCCAACTGCGGAGTGCATGAAACGGCTGATCATCTCAATCGGTGTTCTAACAAGATTCGTCGGGCCCTTCTGTCAGACAGCTTACGGGACCTCATAGAGTGGATGGAGGACCATGACACAGACCCAGAACTGACGAGTTGGCTTCCCCTGTACCTTCAAAAGCAAGGACACAAGTTGTTTGTAGACCTCATTCACCCAGCAAGGGTAAAAATGAATCAGCGAATGAGACAGGTTGGACATAGCTTGGATAAGATAGGTTGGAGACACGTCACGGAAGGAAAACTGTCCATGGCCCTTCGCTCAATGCAAGCGGACTATCTCCGGCAGTCTCACACTGACGTCACGATTGATAACTGGATGAGAGGCCTTATTGACCAATTGCTCACGCTGTCTCACACCCAATGGTTATGTCGAAATCTCACGAAGCATCATCGCACCAAGGGAGCCAAAGCACTTGCGACTAAGGAAGATATACGGAAAGAGATAGAACTACAGTTGGACATGGGAGCGGATAGTTTACCTGCCGAAAGTAGATGTCTGCTTGAAATTAGCCCCCACGAACTTTTTGGGATGGACACTTCCAAACAGCAATACTGGTTGAACGCGGTGGTTGCCGCAAGATCCGCAGCTGCTTATACCACAACAACTCAGACGCAACTACCACGACGTCCTCTCACCCTGCGCCAAACAGCATTGCCACAACGCAGCCTGGCTGCATCGTCTACCCCTGTCACTGCTTCTGCTCCTTCGAACGAACGAACGACCAAACGACGCAAATCAACGCAACCTAGGTTTGGGCCCACCCATCCTGACATTCTTATTACATCTCGATCTAGATCCCTCCTGCATGACAAGCTCAATGTACTGCAACCGCAACACCGCCGATGACCTACAGGGCTGCAGCATCGTCGATCTCCTCCGACATCCTAGGTCCACCAACCTTGACCTCTCTCTGGGCAGAGAAAAGGTCTCCCATCGAAGCTTCAAGACCCTGAATCCAGCAATTTGGCTTACAGACGAAGTCATTAATGGCTTTCTACTGAAAGTTCTCCACCCAACTCTTCGAAACAGCAATTGCTACTTCTACAGCTCGTTTTTCTTCTCCAAACTGCTCTCCACGGGCACACATGGTACCAACGCACCTTGTTATCAGTTTGAAGAGGTGAAACGGTGGGGCTCACAGCTACGCAGGCGAAATGGGATCCTGGGATTGAAGGAACTGTACGTCCCCATCAATCATCAGCAAGGACACTGGCTGTTCCTCCGTGCACAAATGGATACAAAAGTGATCACACTGTGGGACTCTCAAGGACGGAAGGAAGAGAATCAGCTGTACTTGCAATCGATGCTGAGATACCTCGGAGATGTGTATAGATCAAAGACGGGACAAGATCAAGTGGCATGGAAAAGAGAATGGGAGTTGATAGATGACTCGGTGAACTCCCCTCGGCAACACAATGGTCATGATTGCGGAGTCTTTGTAATCACGAATATTACTCTACTGGCACAGAAAATACCACTCACAGTGCAAACTTACACTGAAGCCACATTCCTTGAGCGAAACACAAGAGAGCGGATTGCGCTCCTCTTGTGGCTTGCCAGTCAAAATCGTCCACGCCCGCCTACTCCACAAAGACAAAGGCGGCAGGCGATGGCCACAGGCACAGCGACTAAAAGCACAGTTAAAAGAGGGAAGAAAAGCACTGTTAAACCATCCACCACAAGTTCAGCAACAAAGGCGAGACAGAAAAGAAGGCGGCGTAACAACAATCAGAGAATTATATTAGGAGGGTCTCGGCCGAAGGGGATCGTACATTCATCCGATACTGCTCCATCTGCACAACTAGCGTCCATTGTAAATAGGAAACGCTCTGCCATCTCGGTGGCAGAAGGAGATGCTGCTACACAGAACATGACCCAACGGCATGCTCCCCCCAAGAAAAAGAAACGCAAAATCCAGTCTTAGGCTGAAACCTTTGAGCCACAACCCATGTTGCAGTTGCACTTTCAACTGGATACAGACGCGAGAGCGTCTATGAAGAGCATCGCTCTTACGGAATATTCATCCGTCTTGCTGTCTGGCGACCCTTTCGGCAATAAAAAAGACCGTACGATAACAAGTACCCCGCTGGTCCGTTTTAGGTAGATATCTAATCTGATTAACTTAGTATATATAAATCATCTCCATAATATCGTCTTCTTCGACACTAACAGAGTTGCTCATCGGAAATTCATGTTCCCTACAAAGACCTTTGCTCCAAGCCAAGTTACTACATTCATCACGAGCACAAAGATTAATAGCACACCAATGAGCCTTGCAGAGTCCATCCTTGACGGACTTGTCAGTGCATCCATCGACGTAGCTACATGGTATAGTAGTAGACTCGTTTTTCTGCACCATCTTTTCATTGTGGTTGTTGCTGTACTGTTTCTGATATTCATATTTCTCATCCATCACATTGACATTCGTATTGTTGACAATAGAACGATCTTTCAATGCAAATGAACGGTTCTTGTTGTCACCATCACCACCATCCTTTCGATCAGCTGATCGAGATCGCTTCTTGACTGCTGCAGCTGCAGGTTTCTTCTTGGATGTTTCATATTCTGCGTAGATTCGACTGAGAGGACCCAAACCACCACCACCACCACCACTTTGGTTATTAGACGAGCTGCGGCTGACTGGAATGATTAACGGCATGATGGTTGTTACAATTGAAAGTGTATGGGGGAGTTACGTGTAAGTTTGATGTTGATGTTGATGTGATGTGGATGTGGAAAACATGCCAACGGCTTTGGCGAAGAGATTCAAGAAGAGCTCAACGGTATTTCTCATTTCAGTCTCTACTGCTTGTACCCCTCGAGGACTCCCATCTGGGGGTATTTGTGCTGTGGGCTCGTGCGTGGGTCAGTGTCATTGACAGGTGTGACAAAAATACATGTTGACAGTTAACATTATGCGTAACGAAATAACCAATCTCGAACGAGCGGGCACAATGAAACTGATGTCCCATGATGTTGTTGATGCTGCTAAAGAGATAGTGGACATAAATGACAATCACTGACGGCCAACAAACAACAGATCTATCGTCTCTTATTCAGTTGTAGTATCAAAAATATCATAATGGCCCGCTTCAGCCTCTCACCGCCACGAGCAGCGCCCTCCACATCCACCCCAAAAAGTAGTGGTGATAATGCCGCCGCTGTCAAAACTCCCGAATGGAAATGGACCTATCCACCTCAAGATCAATACTCGGACAATGAGCACTATCAATCGTATCAGCGTAACAATAATAATTATCGATATGATGAAAGTAGTGATTCCTCCGTGTCTTCATCAGAAGAAAGTGAAAGTAGTGATTCTGATGATACCAATCACCAAATTAATGTCTCCGATGATAATGATGACGACGAAGAGCCACCGCATCCACTAGGCTTTAATCAACGCTATGGCAAAACACGATTTGGGCCAACATCATGGCAAGCTGTGCCACCACGGAATATTTTCAATAGGGAGGATGAAACTGCTTGGAATGCACTCGTTCGAATTGGTGGTGGTGGCAGTAGTTATCAACAACAACATGGTGGGCAGCAGTCCTTTCCTCCAATTGAAGGATATCATTTGAGGAATAATTGTGGTGTGTCTACTGATAGATTGATTCGGGGGGGGGCGGCATCATCAGCTGGATCTACAGTAAAAAATAACCAAGATGAAATGATGGAAATTTTATCGGGGATGGATCGAATTGCCAATTTGGTCAAGGCAGCGAATTATGTTGGCCATGATGGTAATCAGAACAATCACCTTCAGTCTCCTCCATACAATCATGCAACAGCAACAACAACATCCACCACCACATTACCATATGCACAACCACGATCCACATCCAAACTACTCCAACTAGCCCAAGCATGCGAACAATACCACACCTCCACCCTAACCACTCAAATGTCCCAAATCTCCTCCCAACGCACCACACAATACCAACAATCACACGCCACCCTCCAACAACTCATACAACGTGAACTATCCTCCGCCAACACTGCCAAGGAACGGATCCAATCACGTCAAAAACTACGTGAGCAATTGGAACAAGATGAAAAGACTCAGTTCGAATTACAACAACGACAAGCGGAGGAACAACGTCAGTTACAGATAGATGCACAACGTGCCTTGGAAGAAGAACAACGTGTCAAATCAGAAGAAGAACGTGTCAAGGAACTTAAGAGGGTAGAACAACTCCAACAAGCCGAACAAGAGGCAGAACAGGAAAATGCAACGAAATATGCACATGTGAAACGTGCTCAATCCCTCATTGAGAATTTGGACGTGGTACGTTCTACATTGGTGGAGTTTGACAAGAGTAAATCTGTGGGGAAACGACGATTGCAGTTTAAAAAGGTGGTGAATGGACGGATTAATACGTTGAGTCATGAAGTGAATAAGATATTGGATGTGGGGAGGGTGGTTGTGGAGGCTATTGAGGCTGCTTCTCTTGATGATGCTGCTGCATCATCGGGGGCAGAGGGGGTAATGACCATGGGAAAAAAGTATCTATTGGACTTGCTAGCATCCAATTTAATTGTTCGTGTTCAAGCAGGTACATTTAATGGAGTGCGTGGTGATGGTTTCCCATTGGCAGGGATGATTGCATATGTGTCTACCCAATGTGATGAAATTGGTCCATTGTTGGAGGCTCATTTGTACAGTCATTGTCCAACGGCAATACCATCGTTAAGTCTGACAAGTCCAGATGGCGGGGAGGATGATTTAATGGAAAGTTTGGGCATGATTCGAGATAAGAATGGGGAGTTTGAGTCCTTTGACAAGTTTTTGAATCGGACCGAGGGGTTGATTTCCATCATGGCGGATATTATGTCATCAACTCCATCGGATCATACATTGTTGGGAGGGCACGAAGGAGCCATGACGTGGTTGGAACGATTCCTCGATTTGTTGCCGGGTGCTCCGACTGCTCCATTGCCATTGTTGACGGCACCTGTCCTTGTGGCATTCTTGACTGGAGCTGGTCACATGTTGGCAAATAAATTCCCGGCAAAGATGAAGCCTGCATTTGATATGATACAGACTGATATTTTGAAGAGGCTGGATGAAAGTCCCGTTGGTGTTCCGTCGGCTACTCGTTTACGCAAAGTGATGGATGCAGGATTTGAAAAGTTGAAGAGTGAGTTGCCTCCTGGTGTGGTGGCGGCGTTGTATGATGGCAAACCGGGGACTGGTACGGCATCATCATCTGCTGCCCCTGCTAGTAGTAGTAGTAGTGGAGTGGCAAGCTTTCAATCAGCGCCACCACCTGCGACTCAGGCTGCACCGCCGCAACAGCAGCAGGGGTTTGGTAATCAGAATGCATTTTCATCATCGTCTCCTTTTGGAAGCACTTCGCAACAACAACAACCACCACAATCATCGGGGTTTGCAGCTGCTTCCGCTCCTTCAGGCAATCAAACTCCTTTTGGGAGCACTAACCAGCAACAACCACAATCATCGGGATTTGGACAACCTGCTCCCACTTCCAATCCGTCTCCTTTTGGAGGCATGTCGCAACCACAATCATCAGGGTTTGGCCAGGCTACTCCCGCTTCATCACCATTTGGTGCTCCTCCTCCATCTAATCCGTCACCTTTTGGTACGGCACCTGCATCCAACCCATCGCCTTTTGGTGGCACCCAGCAGCAGCAACAGCCTTCAACTGGCTTTCCGGGTTCGTCTGCAGCTCCAGCCAATTCTCCCTTTGGTACAAGTAATGCACCAGCTCCTTCACCCTTTGGCAACACAAACACAAACTCTTCTGGATTTGGTAACAAGAAGGACACTCGTCAACCGTGCAAGTTCTATGCTGAAGGGAAATGCAGAAACGGTAATAATTGCCGTTTCTCACATGATACCAGTGGTACAAACTCGGGCAATGGCGGAGGATTTGGTGGCGGCGGTTTTGGCAATCAAACTGCTGCTTCACCGTTTGGAAACCCAGCATCATCTGGATTCGGTGGAAATGGAGGAGGAAATAGCAATAGGGACAATCGCCCACCTTGCAAATTCTTTGCCGAG
This sequence comes from Skeletonema costatum, assembly GCA_018806925.1. Classification (NCBI taxonomy): domain Eukaryota; phylum Bacillariophyta; class Thalassiosirophyceae; order Thalassiosirales; family Thalassiosiraceae; genus Skeletonema; species Skeletonema costatum. Next base: position 98,790 of record JAHBBA010000107.1, on the reverse strand, counting down.
GGCAAATGTCGAAACGGAGCCAACTGTAAATTTTCTCATGATGCTGGCGGTGGGAACTCTGGAGGTGGATTTGGCAACCAAACTGCATCTTTTGGAGGAGGAGGATTTAGATCAGCAGCACCTGCACCTAGTCCGTTTGGAGGTGGTGCAGCAGCACCAGCTCCCATTCCATTCGGGGGTGGAGCAGCTCCTGCACCTAGTCCTTTTGGGGGTGGAGCAGCACCAGCTGCCAGTCCATTCGGAGGTGGTTCAACATTCGGTGGAGGGGCAGCTCCTGCGCCTAGTCCATTCGGAGGTGGAGCAGCCCCCGCTCCAAGCCCTTTTGGTGGCACATCAGCATTTGGAGGTGGAGGAGCCGCACCAGCCCCTAGCCCATTTGGAGGAGGAGGAGCACCGGCTCCAAGTCCCTTTGGAGGAGGAGGTTTTGGTGGTGGCTTGGCTGCAGCACCGTCTCCCTTTGGTACTGCTGCTGCTGCGCCGAATAGTAATCCATTTGGTGGACCAAGAAGATAATCTTCGGATAATATGTAATGATACTTCTCATTTGCCTAAGGCCGCCATCCAACAGGCACCCTACCCTGCTTTTTTTTGGCCTTGCTTGCATGTTGCATGATTTTTGTCAGTCACCGTGCTGTCAAAAACATCGCCGCCACGACAAGTACGTCTTTTGATAACGTGCCTACTATTCTGGCGGGAAGTAACATTTAACATTCACGAGTCAGAGAGATTAGAAGATGTTCGTTTTCACTATCTAGAGATAGTGCCTTCCTCTAACATCTCAACCTTCTTCTCTCTCTATCATCTCGACTACCGAGCAGCATATTAGGTATCAAAGATGAGCGCAGCTGCGGATGAGGCGGACGAGATATGTGCTTCCTGCGGCATCCCCGCATGCGATGACATCACGTTGAAGTTATGTACTGCTTGCAAATCTGTTAGATATTGCGGCATTGAATGCCAACGTAAGCATAGATCGCAGCATAAACGAGCGTGTAAGAAGCGGGCTGCTGAATTACGTGATGAAATTTTATTTAGGCAGCCCGAAGGCACACATTTTGGTGACTGTCCCATCTGCTTCATTCCTATTTCAACTGGAACCGATGAAGATGGCAACATGAATACAGCAGCTCACTACCCGTGCTGTAGCAAAATGATTTGCAACGGCTGCATCTATGAAAGTGCATTACAAAATACGGGAGAAAAATGTCCATTTTGTCGAACTCCGTTTCCAGAAGGTGCAGACACTGAAAGTATGTTGAAGAAGCGAGAAGCAGCGAATGACCCACATGCAATTCGTGGAGTTGCCGGACGGTTCTTGAAAGAGGGGAACTTCATTGAATGCTTCAAATATATGAACCAGGCCGCCAAAGGAGGTCATATAGACGCGCACTATCAGTTAGCTCATGTGTATGTGAATGGAGAGGGTGTTGAACAGGACATGAAGAAGGCATTTTATCATTGGGAGGAGGCGGCAATCGGTGGCCACCATATAGCTAGATTCGGCCTTGGATTACTGGAAGGAAATTTGGGTAGGCACGAAAGGCAAGTAAAGCACTTGATAATCGCTGCCAACCAAGGTTGGGGTGCTGCATGTTGTAAATATACTCCCCACCGGATAGTCGCTACCCTCATAAGCAAGAAGCAATAGTCAATAAAATGTTACGTTTAGACAGATACTCCAATAAGTGGCATCACCATGGTGAGGCACTCCTTGGAGGCCGTGTTACCTGCTTACTTAGGATTTCGACTCATCGTCGAGTCGGTAGATCTCTAGAGAACAGATGCCAGATGCGAGCAGATGGCATAAGAACCGGATCCCAGCCCGATCCCAGATACAAGAACCTGATCCCAGATAGTCGAGACTCCCACGAAGGAGTCCCGGAAGTTAGTCCAGAGTCCCGAAAGGTGAGACTCCCAACACACTCTTACAATTTTCATCAGTTCAAGGAATCTCAATGTAAATTGGCATAAGAGTCTCACCATGCACATTAGGCTAGCGTACACCGCTATGGAAATGTTAGAGCATAATAGGATAGCGTGCACCGCTAACCATTCACAAGCCACTCTTGACAGATAACTCTTCTGCAAGGTCACTAGATTGAAGCTTGCGGGAGATAAAGGATTGGATCGAGTATGAAACAGATCAACAGAAGATGCTTCCTGCAAGGCCCCGAAGACGGACACGTGAGGAAGGTCGGATGGAATAGAATCACATGAAGGATAGTAGATTCTGATTGATGGATCTTCCGCAAGTTCATGGATAAGAGAAGCTCGCAGATGAGACCAAGATAAAGTAGGATCGTTCCTCCTGGTTGTCGCCTCTGGATAGTTAGAACGAAAATGGCGCTCAAGGCAGTCGCTGCCGGTGTAAGCATGTCCCATCTTCATTGACACAATAAAGAACAGAGGTAGGTAGATCAGAGGAAGACTTCTTTCGCAAGGCACATAGACTGGCAAAAGCAGAAGACAAGATGAGGTAGAACCGAATGGAAGATTGTAGACATCCGCAAGGCAATGCCCGTAGACTGGCACAAGTGGAAGAGACGAGGTAGTACCGAATGGGAGATTGAAGACATCCGCAAGGCCATGAAGAGTCGAAGACTGATGCTGGCGGCGGAAGATAAGATTTAGATGATACACACTCATTTGGATGATAGTGACCGATCTGAATAAGTGGACGTAGTTTGGACGAAGATGCGGGAGAAGATGTCTCCTGCACGAAGACTCGGAGGCTGACATTGATAGACCTGACACACTCTTACGATTTGCACCAGTTCGAAAAATCTGATTGGAAATCGGCACAAAGGCTTCATCAACCACATTAGCCTAGCGTGCACCGCTATGGAAATGTGAAATGGTCCTCTGGGAGATTCCCTACACACTCTTACAGTTTTCAGGTTCAAGGGATCCAAATGGAAACTGGCACGGGAGTCTCAAGGGGCACATACGTTTAGCGGGCACCGCTATGGAAATGTGGGATCTTGTGTTGCTCCGGCGCACTCTTGCATTTGCTGTCAACAGCCACATGAAGCTAGCGATCGTCGCTATGGAAACATGGGATTGACTTCCTCTTGCATGTAGGACTGCTTCAGTATGGTCATTATTGCCAGGATCATCCGGCTTGGGACAGTAGATGTTCCGCTCATTATGCAGGCCAAAATCATCTATGGGGAGCGAAGACTCCCTGGGGGGCACGATATCAACGTCCTCGGCGGGGACGACAGGAAGAGATGCTTCCGCTTCCGTGGTTGGTGGCACGATACTGTAATCCTCGGCGGGGATGATAGGAAGATATGATTCCGTGGTTGGTGGCGCGATATTGTAATCCTCGGCGGGGATGATAGGAAGAAATGCTCCCATGGTTGGCTCGATTTTATTGTCCTCAGCTGGGACGATGGACACTCTACCAGGCGTCGACTCAGATGGCTCATAACACACTCTTACGATTTTCATCAGTTCAAAGAATCTGATTGGAAATTGACGACACAAGAGCCTCATCAACCACATACGTTTAGCGGGCACCGCTATGGAAATGTGGGGCGGACATCTGTTCACAATAGCTCCTGTAGAGAGCTCCTCTCGATTCAATACCTTCAGAACAAGGTCAGTGGGGTGCCAAAAGCAAGATCTGGCTTCGGACGCTGGTACGGCGTTGCTTATCTGCTCGACGAGACTGATACCTCCACAACTGCAGCCCTGGACCGCTACAGCATTACTCATCTGCATGACAAGATTAAGATTACGACCCTCACGGCCGTCACCTCCACAACCATGACCCCATTAATACCACCCCCTCGGTGGTCACCTCCACAACTGTAGCCCTGGACCGCTACAGCATTACTCATCTGCGCGATGAGATTAACACTACGACCCTCACGGCCGTCACCTCCACAACCATGACCCTGAACCGTCATGGCATTAATACCACCCCCTCGGTGGTCACCTCCACAACTGCAGTCCATAAACACTACAGAATCACTCATCTGCGCGATGAGATTAAGACTACTGCCCCCTCGACAGTCACCACCACCGCTATAGCCCTGAAACGCTACACCGTCACTCATCTGCACGACGAGAGTCCTCAAAGTGAAGAAACACTTATTGGAGTATGTTGTAAATATACTCCCCACCGGATAGTCGCTACCCTCATAAGCAAGAAGCAATAGTCAATAAAATGTTACGTTTAGACAGATACTCCAATAAGTGGCATCACCATGGTGAGGCACTCCTTGGAGGCCGTGTTACCTGCTTACTTAGGATTTCGACTCATCGTCGAGTCGGTAGATCTCTAGAGAACAGATGCCAGATGCGAGCAGATGGCATAAGAACCGGATCCCAGCCCGATCCCAGATACAAGAACCTGATCCCAGATAGTCGAGACTCCCACGAAGGAGTCCCGGAAGTTAGTCCAGAGTCCCGAAAGGTGAGACTCCCAACACTGCAGTAGAACAGCTCAAGATGTGTTATGAAGAGGGCCATGTAAGTAAAGATGAGTTCGCAGCGGCCCTTCGTGCGTATCAGAGAGCCATAGATGCAACAAAAAGTCCACAAAGAGAGGCAGCGAAACGAAATCCAGAATTTCTCAATGTAAAACGCGGCAATAACTCATAGAAAAATAGGCGACATACAAATGTAGATAATTTACCGATTTAAATCTACTAATTCCCCTCACTTGTGTAGCTCATCATGGACTTGCAGCAGCAATTGTAGTATGAATGAGCGCTGTATGATGGCAAACCGGGGACTGGAACGGTATCATCTGCTGCTGCTGCTCGTGCTAGTAGTAGTGTAGGGGCAAGCTTTCAATCAGCGCCACCACCTGCAACTCAGGCTGCTGCACCGCCGCAACAGTCAACAGCAGCAAGGGTTTGGCAATCATGCATTTTCATCATCTCCTGTGCACTTCGCAGCAACAACAACCACCACAATTTGCAGCTGCTGCCGCTCCTGCAGGCAATCAACCTCCTTTTGGAAGCACTACGCACTACCCACTTCTCATGCAACAGGTTCAGCATCAGAGGACTCCCACATTTCACGGCAGACATCACTTTTTCACACCAACACTTTTTTTCTTTTCATCATGATGGCAAACGACCCTTTTGCCTGCTTCGGCGGCGACGGCAGCAGCAGCAGCTCTGACGATGAAGATGCCCGCACCAACAACAACATGGAAAAAGCAGACCGCCTCAGAGATAAATCAAACTTCGAACAGCCATCAGCAGTAACAGATTTACTACACAAACATGAATCTTCCTTCGAAATGTTTGATGCCACACTCGCATCGGGCAAAGGTCTACGAGCAGTAGTGGCCTACAAACAAGGTGATGAAATCATGCGTGAGACAGCTATAATGAGAATTCCCAATTCACAGCCAGCTGCTAGCCGTGAAGCTGCAGAGCAGTTACACAAAAATGCAATTCAACGTGCGTACAATTCACTACATCATGAAAGTCAAAAATCTGTCATGGCGCTTGCTTCTTGTAATGAGGATGGTACTGATGTCGCCAGAACACCTCAGGGTGTCTATGATACCAACTCCTTTCGTCTTGAGAATGATCCAAAGGGGGGATTGTTTTTAACCATTGCAAGAATCAATCATTCTTGTCGGCCCAATGTAACTCACTTTTGGAGTCCACGATTGCAACAAAAGTTGATTTTTGCCGTACGGGATATTGACATTGGAGAGGAGTTGCTAACTATCTATGGTCCAGGCCAGTGCATGGCAACAAAAGGTAGACGTGAATATTTGAATGAGAGGTTTTCTTTTGAATGTAATTGTGAGATGTGCAGAGAGGGGGATGCAAATGGGGGAGATGAGAGGATGCTGAAGATACAAGCTTTGCAAGAGGATATTGCTCTGCAATCATCTTCAGGATTAGTATCGACGACTGATGCAGAAGGTCAATTAGCTTCTGTGACAAAGTGTTTGGCATTGATGAAGGAGCAGGGACTTGGGGGAGGGGCGTTTACAAAGACGATCTTCCATCATGGGTATGACATTTGCCTTGCAGCTGGTGATTATGACGGGGCAAGATCATATCTCAATAGTGAACTAACTGCTGTAATGGATTCAGAGGGTGTTCATAGTACTAAAGCTATTGAAATTGAAGAGGCATTGAAGATTTTTCATGATACTGAATGAATGATTGATTGAGCAGGTCATCGAATCATCTGTATATATCTTTGCAAGAAATGCATAGACAAGAATAATAATGAGATGGTAATAGTTTGCGAATACTCCTAGCATATAAACACTGTTGTTGAAGCAAAAGCCCATCTTTTCCTCAGCCGGCCAGGCAGCTTTTCACTTTTTATGGTAACTAGCCGCTTCGCGTGCTAGCGCGTGTTCAGACCGTACATATTTTTAAAACATACTAATGAACACTGCAGAGCAAAATGAGAAAGTTGAACGGGGTAAAACGTTTCGGTTCAAACTTTTTTGATTTTTTGGGCTGGGGGCTGGGACGAAAGGCTCACCTTAAAAGGCAAATACACGCTCGCCAAATAACCCGCCTCTACTGAAGTAGCTACATAGGAATCAATACAAAGGTTGGCTCACCAAAAGCGGCGCCAAATTTCTGGAATTGGGCTCACCAAAAAAGGCCAAAATTACTTATGCCCTTCCTGATTTCGGCGATGAATTTTAGGCCGACAAACAAACACACGCACACTTGAGTCACTACCACTGACGAGGAGTCTCATTTGCAAATCAGAACACAAAACAAGATCCTGGCCTTGCTTTTTGCCACAATGACTTCCGCCAGCTACAATACCATAGAACCGCTCTCTAAACTAACCATATCCCACCAATAGCAGAGCTGTCAACAAGTGTACACAATTACGACGACAGCCCACCGCTCTTCACATGGGCAACAAATCAATCGAAGAAGAAAACACACTAAACTCCCCACTACTCGACACCAAAATGTCCACCCAACAAAACACAGTCGCCGACGGATACAGCCGCACCGATCAACGCATCCCCATCGCCACCTCCACCACACCTGTCGCTCCCCCTCTCAACTTTGACTATAACGACGGTGTTCCCCCTTCCGGTGATGCAGATGACAACTATGGCGCCACAATGGAAGATCACGACAATGATTCCTCCGATGACGACAACAACTCTCATGACAATCATCACAATAGTACACTTACCGGAGTAGATCATCATTTGCCCCATCCAGATAGACCACAGTTGGAACAGACTCACGAGGGGGAACACCGCTTTGATCATGGGTCCATTGCCGCTTTGAAGATTACACGTGCTACCAAACTATATGCCTTTTGTGCTGCGTTGAATTCCTGTAATTTGGGATATGATATTGGTGTCAATACCGGAGCGGGGATGCTCCTCCAAGAATCATTGGCATTGACCGATGTTCAACTAGAAGTGTTCATGGGCTCCCTAAACCTATTTGCCATGGTGGGTGCATTGAGTAGTCATTGGATAAGTGATCGATTGGGACGGAGGTGGAGTTTTAGGATTGCGGCGGTGATGTTTATTTTTGGGACGGTGATTCAGAGTGGGGCGGGGGGGTATGCTAGTTTGATGTTTGGACGGGCGTTTGTTGGGTTGGGTGTTGGGTTTGGATTGGCGGTTGATCCTGTGGTGAGTAGTTTTGTTGCAGGGTTGTTTGAGTGCAATCTGCCTTGGTTGTGATTGATGAATTGTGATTCTGTTCTGTTCATTGTTCTTACGACAAAACTATACTCTCTTCATACTCTCTATAGTACATCAGTGAAATCTCACAAGCAGCCCACAGAGGACAACTAGTAACCTGGAGCGAAATAGCCACCAACATTGGCATCGTACTCGGCTTCCTCTCCGGCCTCTTCTTCTCCAGCGTCGACGAAAATGTAGCATGGAAGCTCATGTTCTCACTAGGTGCCATTTTACCATGCTTTGTCATTTACTTTTCAACATTTGTCATGCCAGAGAGTCCACGGTGGTTGGTGGCCAAGAATCGTGAGGGTGAGGCACGTGAGGTGCTCAAGATGATTTATCCCGATGGGTATGATGTTGGGGTTATTGTGAATGAGATTAAGGATACTATTGAAAAAGAGAGTATTGCGGAACATGCTGTTGGGTGGGATGTGATCTTGTTCTCCGAGTCCGGCGTTCAAGAGGATGCTCATGGTGGGTGTTGGTACGGCGATTGCACAGCAGGCTGTGGGGATTGATGCCATTCAGTACTTTTTGGTGTACATTCTGAGCGAGAGTGGGATTGAATCGAGGAATGCACAAATGTTGATATTGGTTGTGTTGGGGTTGATTAAACTGGGAGTCATTGTGATTGCTGGGCATTTGTTTGATAGGAAGGGGCGAAGGCCATTAATTTTGGTGTCTTTGCTGGGCTGTGCAGTATCACTATTCATTGTCTCCATGAGTTTCATTGGCGGTGCTTCGAGTGAAGCAATGGCTATTTTTGGGCTAGCGTTGTATCTGGCATTCTTTAGTATTGGAATGGGACCAGGAGCTTGGCTCATCCCTTCCGAAGTGTTTAGTACGATGATCCGTGCTAAGGCAATGAGTGTTGCGACATTTATGAATCGAGTCACTGCTACCATCATGTCGTCTACCTTCCTCTCGGTGGCACAAGCCATGTCTTGGTCTGGCTTCTTCATCATGATGTCCATTGTTTGTCTCATCATTCTTGCGTGGATGTATGTCTATCTTCCAGAAACAAAGGGCCGTCCATTGGAGGACATGTCACAGTACTTTGCGGAAATAACTGGTGATCGATCAATTCTGGAAGCGGAAGCAACTCTCTACCGTCGTGATGACCCGTCAGAGTCTCGAGCCCCCAAGCCAGTTGTGCAGCCTGAGAGGCAACAGCCAAAGAGGAATGTGGCTCCAGAGAGGCCTCCACCAGAGGATGCTCATGTGATGGGAACAATGGCGTAACTCCTACGTCACAGATCTTGTCTTGCAGTGTGAGGGAGCTGCGATCGACTCATTATTTGATGTATGTTGATAAGTAAGCTTAAAACTTTTAAACCTATTGTGTCATATTAGGTAGATGTCAAAAACGGCAGATCCCATAAATATGTTGCGTCTCCGCTCTCATTTCACATCTAATAATATATTAAGTTAGTACATTAAGTTAGGAGAAATACAGGTGGTCGAGGCAATAAATGAACTGTCTCAGTCGTCTACTACTCAATCTCAGAGAAGTATTTCCTGTTCTCGCTCATTTAATTGATCAACATCTCGTCGGTTCAAAGTTCCCTCTACATCTAGAATGGATCGATCTCCTGTTATTTCCGCAAAGTAATGTGCCATTTCCTCCAGTGAAAGACCCTTTGTTTCGGGCAAGTAGATGTACATCCACACGCAAATAATTAGACACACGACAGTCATCATGATGAAGAAGCCAGACCAAGTCATGGCAGTTGCCACTGAGAGAAATGAAGAAGCAAATATTGTTGCTGTGGCACGGTTTGCAAAGGTTGCGAGACTCATTGCCTTTGCTCGGATAGATGTAGTGAAAACCTCAGATGCGATAGTCCATGTAGCTGGTCCCATTCCAATACTAAAGAATGCCAGATACAACGCCAACCCAACGATTGCCCCAACTTCACTAGGAACAGCTCCAATGAAACTCATGGCTACGATGAAGAAAGATACTGCACAGCCCAACAAAGAGACGAAAACCAAAGGTCTTCGTCCTGTCCTATCGAGTAAACGACCAGCTATGAAAATGACTCCCAACTTGACCAGCCCTAAACCGAGCAATATCCACATTTGAGTTATTCTCGATTCAATCCCACTCTGCTTCAATATAAAGACCAGAAAGTACAAAATGGCATCAATCCCCACAGCTTGTTGTGCAATCGATATTCCAATACCCACCAATAAAATCCGCTTGAATGCCGGACTCGGAAACAAAATAACTCCCCAACCAACAGCATGTTCTGCAATTCTTTCCCTCTCAATGGAATCCTCGATTTCATTCACAATAATATCTACATCATACCCATCCGGATAAACCTTCTTCAACACCTCACACGCCTCCCCCTCCCGACCATTTGCCACCAACCACCGTGGACTCTCCGGCATGACATACGTCGCAAAGAAAAATCACAAAACATGGAAGTATTGCCCCCATTGAAAACATCCACCTCCAAGCCACATTCTCATCCACTCCAGCAAATACCAATCCGGAAAGAAATCCAAGTACAATGCCCAAATTAATCGCAAATTCACTCCAATTCACCAACCGTCCACGAAACTGAGGAGGGGATATCTCCGCAATGTACAATGGATCAACTGCCAATCCAAACCCTACACCTAACCCCACGAACGCCCTTCCAATCATCAACACGATATAATTATTCGCAACACTTTGCAATATTGTCCCAAAAATGAAAATCATGGCAGAGACACGAAATGACCACCGTCGGCCAAACTTGTCATTGATGATATGACTACTGAGTGCTCCTACCATGGCGAATAGGTTTAAGGAACCAAAGAATGCTTCTAGTTGGACGTCGGATAGTCCGAGGGAGTTTTGGACGAGGATGCCTGCTCCGGTGTTGACGCCAATGTCGTATCCTAGGTTGCAGGAGTTTAAGGCTGCGCAGAATGCGTATAATTTGGTGGCTCGTGTAATCTGGAGAGGGGCGTCGCTATTAGTGTTGGTGGGCTTAGTAGCATCATCATGCTGCTGTTGTTGCTGTTGCTGTTCGTCATTATCCTCTTCGATGAGAGGGAATGTGAGGAGAGACGACGACAACGACGACGAGTCTTTGGATGATGATGTTGCGGCACCCATGGGTTTTGCCCGTCGTGTGTAAACGGTTCTTATTATTTATTATGATGACAAGAAGGTGGCTGCTGTTCTGCTATTAGAGGCGGATGAACCTGCGTTACTGCTTGAGATAGAGCGTAGGAGCATAACAACACATGGTGTTCGTGCTTTATGTCGCGAAGTTGTGTTGTGAGGAAAAGACGCGTGTCGTGGCGATGTTTTTGACAGCACGTGTGGCTGACAAAAACATTGAGCAGGAGCGGAATGAAATAATGAAGTGGATGAAGGTGGAAGGGCTCTCGGCTCTATTGTCAAAAAGGATGACAAGGTCGGCATTAAGAGATACAAAGATAGTCTTAGTGAACTTCTCTGATATGCTGCATCGTTGTCATCCTGGTCTGTTCTCAGTCGAAAGATAGCTACAGCTGAGCTAGGTCATCTTACGTTGTCTCTTTACTTTACACTCAATCTACTATGAACCCCAAACAAGCAACAGCACAACAAAGCAATATACATATCCCATACAACCAAACCATCAGATTCTCTCATTGATACACAATATCATGTCTCTTCAAATGCTGCCTCAACTCCGTCTCCTGACGAAGCAAATGAGGTGGTTTCTCATGATACACATCCGTAAACATGGTATCCAACTTGGGCCCTGGTCGAGCCTCGGCCGCTTCCATCGCACGCAAGGACTGCCACACGTTCCTCGTCCTCAATCAATGCCACTGCATCGTCATCCATCCAGCCATAATGACGCAAGAACTTATCCATGCGCAATATAGGATCGGTAACATCGTGTGCAACTTGAACTTCATCCATATCACGATATCTCGAGGAATCATCCGAGGTGCTATGATGTCCCTGTCTATATGTCATTGCCTCAATCATTACCGGTGCAGATGTTTCTAATGCCAACTTACGTGCCTCGGCCACAGCTGCATGGACGGCAAAGACATCGTTACCATCAACACGAATGCCTGACATCCCATAACCAGGAGCTCTACTGATTATTCCATCTCCAGCATACTGATCTTCGACAGGTGTCGAAATGGCATAGCCATTATTACGACAAAAGAAGATCATGGGAGTTTCCCAACGTGGCAGCAAAGTTGCATGCCGAATGAAAGTCAATGGTAGAAGCTGCTCCTTCACCAAAGTACACGATCGATATTGCCGCCTCCTTCTCCTTGTTGTTCATCGCATCCAACTTGAACTTGTAAGCAGCCCCCACAGCCTGAGTAATCTGTGTTCCAAGAGGCGAACTTACCGTCTGATAATTCAAAGCCCTACATCCATAATGGATAGGCATTTGAACGGCCCTTGCCCAAATCGTGATCATTGCTGAAAGCATTGATTACAGAATTGTTCCAAGGTGAATCCTCTCCACATTAATAGAACCAGCTTCTCTATATTGTGCGAATATTACATCTTGGGGGCTCAAGGCTGATGCAGAACCCATATGGATTGCCTCTTCGCCGTGGTGTGTCATGTAGAATGAAATACGGCCTTGGCGTTGTGCATTGTGGAGAATTGTGTCCATCTTTCGCAGTCTAATCATTTGACGATGTGCTCTTAGAAGTGTATTCTTGGACATCATCTGCTGCTTCTGCTTCTTCTTTATTGAGGGGCATGTCGGGATAAGGATTCTTGGAGGGTTGGAACAGCCCCGATGACAAGAAATGATGTTTGAAATGTGGATATTGAATGGTTAATGCTGATTGGAGTTGGAGGAGATCATGATATTTCGGAGGGATAATTTTGGTCACGTTAATGTGGCGTGAGTTGTCGGGGTTGACGAAAGTTGCCACTTTCATCCTGTGAGAAGTTGAGAGTGAGGAGAGAGGAGGGTTGGAGTGAATGAGTGAGGATGAAGCAATCAACACCATCATGAGAATCCTGTCAGAACAACACACACACATACCATCATACGAAAGACAGGCCAAATTCCACTCGGCGTATCCTCACCCGGCTGAACAATCCTCATCTCTGACGTGATGGGCTATGCGCTTATTTGATGCATAGCTCAAGTGGCTGGGGACATGCTGAGTAGTAACATCTTCTTCTTTGAGTGGTTTCTTCAGCCGATTAAAAGTTTTCGGCAATGTTCGGCCGAGGCAACTTTAGTCGACTTGACGAAGATGTTGACCATTCCATTGTTTTGACGGGCGAGATGGTGTGGTAATGATGAGAATTGTCGATGGTGTTGTTTGGCGACGGGGCGATGCTTGATGATGCCGTCATTGCTGCTGCTGCTTCTGAGGGGCAACCGACTGTCCTCGTCTTCTTGGAGCACTGCCGGATGGCTGGTTTAGGATAATTCAGTACACGGAGCATCGTTGTTTGACTTTTGATGACAAGTGCCGTTGAAATGAGATGATGATGATTATGATGATGAAAAAATTGCACTTTAAAGCGTTCTGCTTCTGCAATTCTGAAAGAAACTGAGAATCCCTCCAGGGCGTCCAAAGAGATGACCAATTATGATAAGTCAACCGTCAATTGATGAATCTCTTCACGAATAGCTGCTTGCAATAGGCATGGGAACGCAATCATCATGATGCATTGCTTGCCAGCTTGACACGGCCGAATCGGAATGTTTTCGATGAAAATTCTTTTTTTGAAAAACGCTAGCCATGAGAAGAGCTAATTTAGCTAAAATAATGGCGCGGCAGACCCCGTGGCGCAAAAATTTCTTCCACATCATGCCATATAAATCACCATGAGAGCCGCTCAACAAAGCACATCAAGGTTGGTATTGCAACCGTCGACGTCGCTGCTACTACAAAATGCAGCTCCTAGAATAGCATCTATTCTCAGCAGCTTCACTAATGATGATACTACTAGCTCTCGCCACGAGGGCACGGAACAGCTCCTCGTCGAAGATGATGTTCCAACATCATCACTGGCAGCAAAAGTAAAGGAAGAGGAGCTCAGGCAGTGGCAAACTCCCCATCTTCCAATACTAACAGATCTTCAATTGAAAATGAGCTTGATTGAAATTGAACGGCGGCGAAAACTGAAACAGCAAACGACACAATCTACAAATTCCATATCTACGACATCATCCTACAAAAATCAAGAAGCAGCGATACTAATACCACTTTGCACTGTCCAGGGTACACCCTCTATACTATTCACTCGACGATCCGCTACATTATCAAATCATGCTTCTCAGATTAGTTTCCCCGGTGGCTATTTTGACGAGCAACTTGATGGAATCGGAGATGATGATGATAGATTAGTCAATACTGCACTACGAGAGACCCAAGAAGAACTATGTTACAATACAGATCTACTCCCAACATCATCATTGATTACAGTTTTGGGTAGGACACAACCAGTACCATCCATGCAAGGTAAGAAGGTAACACCAATAATTGGCATGTGTAATTACGATTTGCCACAACATTCTACTGCAGAATTTGAGAGGATATTTCCAGGAAATCCAGATGAGGTTGATTGGATATTTACTATACCGATTAGGGAGTTAATGGAGGGGGAGACGAGTGAGCCGCTGGAACGGTGGAGTACTTCGTACAGTCATCATGACGAAGGGAAGAATAATGGGAAGAAGAGAAATGTTGTGATGGGTCCAGCCTTTCACATTCCTGAATGTAGCAAGAAGAGAGAAGGTGATAAGATTTGGGGTTTGACGGCCATTGTGTTGAGACCTCTGTTGCGGAAAGTATTTGGGCCGGTGTTTTGTGGAGAAGCTGTTGGGGGTAATGCAAAGCTATAGCACAATCATCTTCGGTTTATTAAAAAGGCGTACTATGCATCTCCACAAATATTTCCAGCCTCTGAGAGTTTGCGGCAATCACGTAACAAATAGTGCATGTAAGAGATTAATTGGAAATTTTGTCTTTTATAGTTGGTTTCGAGGGCTACTTCTTGTTTGGATACATAAATCAGTTTCAGCTAGATCAACAAACCCGAAGTGTCGTCAGTGGACCTATGATAGAATGTTAACCACATATTGTGATGTACAAGTTAATTGTTATCTCCAAACACATTTTTCTCCTTCGATGCTTTCGACGATGGGGCAGAAACCTTAACACAGATGCTATTGTCCTCATCACAATCACCTGAGATACACTCAGCATCGGGGTCTGTCGCATATGATGTTGATCCACACTCCTGACCAACTAACTTGCGAGGTTCAAACCCGCCCTTTCCAGAGTCAGGACGTAGCCAACGAAGGATAGCTCCGCCAGCAAAGACATCAGCATCGAGTTCGTCAACCTTGTCATTGAAATCATCAACAGAACTTGCCTTGCTTCCAGATGAAAATAAGCTTGAGATGGTATCCTGATCTTGAAATGGGACGGGATCAGAAGTGATGGGTGTCGTCTCAGGATCCACTCCATAGCCCCAACCCTTGCCAAGATGAACATTCCTGACAGGGATAGGAGGGTTACAGCAGTCAAACCCAGAAACACCTCCAAATCCTCCTCCTGAAATTGGGGCGCACGGGATAACATTCGACGACACATCACATTCTTTTACAATGTTGGTAGATGGATCCACAGCATTTGGCCCATATGGTGCTTGAGGATTAGTGGGGACGTTTTTGAATACTCCTTCCATGAAAGCAAGGTACTTGTTTGCATCACCGTCATTAATTCCATCCAAAACGACGACCTCGTACGCAAAGAGACCATCTGGGATGCCAGGTGAAGGTGGAAAGAACAAGTCAAATGCTCCCGGCACACCAACATCGCTATCGAATTCTTCTTTCCATTCTTCAAAAGTAGGGATTGGGTTCATCACAGCTGTTTCGGCAGGGTTTATGAACCTCATCTCGAGAGGGCCTGTGGGTGCAAATTGAAAAGGTGGGTTGGGCAGCTGACCACTCGCCCACCCGACAACTTGGGCATTGGCAGCCCACCACGCCCCAAATACTTGCGGAAGCGCCCTTGAGGGGAAAAAGACAATCGCGGTCTTGACAACGAGAGAAGAATCAACCACAAAACCATCGTTCACAGTTGATTTTCTTCCGTCAAATTGTGCATTCAAAGTTTCAACTGAAAATCGACTGAAAACCGCACCAACTTCTAGAGGTACTTCGCAGAGGAGCTTTCCAGGAACAAGGGTGGATTCTATTTCATCGCAAGGTAATCCAGTGGGGAAGAGGGGTCCAGTCCCCTCCTCGCAAATCAAGAGACACAAGTCATCCACAGGAAGCCGCGATTGTAGCCCTCCGGTGAAGGCGGCATTGTTACCACCATATTCTGCCAAGTAACCATCTGCTGCAGCTTGATACTGTGAATGTAACGGCCCTTCCCCGTCGAAAGGTTCCCCAGAAAAGTCAGAGGTATAAGCGTTTAACGTGTTGGCATACCAATCATAAAAGAATTGGCAGTGGTCTTTGGCAGCAATAGTCAGGAAGATTGCTGTAGTCACAGTAACAACCAGCTGTTGAATATCTGAGGGGGAGGGAGTTGTACCCGGAGCCAGGTATGGCCCTGTGTTTTCCCTCGACATGACTAGCCCTCCATTCTCTTCAGATACAAGCTGAAACTCGGCCGCAAGGATGATGCCAAGTTGGCCTGCGCTAGACCTCCAGAACTGGAGTTCATCTCCTTCAACTTCAACGACCTTTCCATTAGATTTCATCACAAGAAGTTTGGTGACATCAGAGTGAACGAATCCTCCTGACTTAGATCCACCTGTGATGTGTTCAACAAAAGAAAGAGAATACTTGTGAGTACTCATGTACAAAAATGTATATAAAGATTGACACACCAAAACAAAATGATCACCATGTGACATACCATGCACCATATTCGCCACGACACCCCGATGGTAAAAAGTGGGATAGCAGATCTTTCCCTGAAGACAAAGCCATGTGGGCGAGAAATAGCAACAGCTTCGTAGAATAACATTCCTGCACGGAAACGAGCTAATCCAGTCTCGGTATCTATCCCATCAGCCCAATCTTCACGGGTCGTGGTATAGTCAGCAAGAGACACAACAACGACATCCTCATCCGTGCGTTGAATGATCAACCCATCTGCTGAATGTGTGGTGCCCATGGGACGGACACGGCACCCCTTTTTCGCACTCTTCTTCACAATTCTTTTGAGCTCTGAATCTGATTTGACTCGGAACACAGGTGTATCCAGTGTCGCGATAGTTTCGAACCAGTTGCTCCATCCAAAATGGGTTGCAATACCCAACGAACAAGATGGAGAGCTGTCTTTTAAACCTCGCCTCAATCCACCACTACCACCCACTGCTACTGATGCAGATATGATACCACCATCTTCCATCTCGCCCAAACGTGCTGTATATCCATTGCCCTCATGAGGCAAAGCGATAGAAGATTTCAGCGAATTCTGTGTCCGGAGAATATCCTTCAACATATGAACCACATGTTCCACAGACTTGTCGCTGTCGCTGGTTGCAGTGACGGAGCTGGAGCTTGTGGCACAAGCCATTGCCATGAGGGGCAAGAGTATCTTCATTGTAGATGATAATTGTTGGGTAATTGTACTCTGTATAATGTGCGAAGGCAATGCTTTCACACTACTTTTTGTTGTTACAAACACCGTCGGACTCCGCCCGGCGGCGGTTGCTTCCCAGCCCAGCTGATCGATCGCCAAAGATGAGAAATGAAGTGTCTCAATGTGTATATTTTTCTTGGAATAGAGAACGCTTCTTAACTAAGAATGTAAAAGAAGATGCGTGCCAGATCAGACTCAAAAAGTCGTTGTGACATTCAAGACGCGAGATACATACGTAGACGCGAAGGCTACCTACTCGTATGTAGACTTAGTTGTATATAAGTATGTAACGGCAATCGCGAAATGAGCAGAAAAGGGTCCCTCTTCTCCCTCGTTTGCCCTTTTTTTGCCCCTTCCTCATTTTTCATTCAACGAAGTGTGTGAGATGCATACAGTACATTACAATACCATTTATTACACCAAGAACAAGCGCCACCATTACCAACTATCAGCAGCAGCGCCGGATTATCATCTTTCTCGGCATTAGTCGTGGTGTAGTAGTGTAGCGCGAGCCGGCCATTCGTAAGCAATTAATTGCATGTCAAAGCCACTCATTCATCAAGCGCCATCCACACCACACAACTGATTAGAAACACATGACGACGATGCCACCACCATCACCAATATCGTCATTACTTGCAACATTATTCTTATTCTTAGTATCCAGCACAATTCTCAATGATTATGATTATGGCGGTATAATAATATCAGTAGACGCAAGCCGCGCCTATCCTCACGGCTGTCTCTATCGCCACCCCTCTTACTACACGTACGATGAACGGGATGACATTTCATGGTTTACTGGTGGTCAAAATCATCATCATCATCACGACGGAGAGCTCACCACAGCTACATCATCGCTAACGTCAGAAACATTTCAAGAAGAATCCGAATTTTCAGACTACAGATTCCTTCCGCCGGCATCTCATCCAATACGACGATCTTACCATCAATACAAATTACTCCGAAGATTGGGTGCTGGAAAATTCTCCAATGTGTTTGAAGCTGTGGATATTTTGGCTGTTGCCAATGCTGCTGCGCTGCTGCAATGAAGAAGAAGCGAAAGAAAAAGATTGCGTCTATTCAAGAAGATGATGCATCTAATAATGAGACAACTGACACTTCCTCCTCTGACAATGAATCATCCATCACAACATCAACCACCACAACCACAATAGATCCAAATACATTGGTAGTATTAAAATGTCTCAAACCAATCTCCGAACGAAAGATACGACGTGAATTATTGGTATTAACTCATTGTAGAGATTTGCCCAATTTGGCTAGATTGATTGGAATTGTAATACCTTCTTCCATGGATGGTGATGAGAAAATGAAGAAGAAGAATGAGAAAGATGGGGAAATGGAGGTTGAGGTAATGAAAGAGGAAGAGGATGGTGGTGGCAGTAGAAAGGATCATCATCATCATCGACGACAATATCATCATCATCAGGAGCAACAACAACATCAACAACAATCGAATCATCATGCTAGAAAACGACGGAGGAATAATCAGCGCATGTCAAGACAATTACATCACAAACAACCACCACCACATCAGCAACAACATCGACAGCAGGATATTGGATCAATTACTACCGATGCAGCACCAGCTGTTGCTGCTTCACGGCAAAGGGGGCTTTCCAATAACAGTAACAGGGGTAACAATTCGAGCATCAAGCATCATCCTGGCACAACGAATACTAGTTCCACGAAGCACAATACTCTCCATCAACGGAATGAGGCTGTAAACGATGTCAATCTTTCCAACAAAAAGAATGGCAACACTAGCAATACCAACAACAGTAATAGTAGTCAGCATGGGGAGCAAGTGCCTGCATTGGTTTTGGAACATGCTGGACGAACTGCTCAATGGTTCTGTCATGGATCTCGTCCATTACCATCATCATCATCTTCTTCCACAACAACTACAGAAGGAAAAGACAACCGCTCAACCACAAACAAACAACATCACAATAAATACTCCTACCAAAATCATCTGACCGAATATGAAATCAAATACTATCTATGTCATTTATTAATAGCATTGGATGGATTGCATGCTGCGGGAATTATGCACAGGGATGTTAAACCGAGGAATACGTTGATTAATTTGAGTGAGGTGCCTGTGTTTTCTTCTGCAGAGAGGAGAAGGATGAGGAAGGGGATATCTTCTGCAACTAATGCTCTACAATCTACATCATTTGAATCATCGACATCATCAACAACAACAACGATACTGCCACCACAACCATTGATGCTAGTAGACCTCGGTCTAGCCGACTTCTACCTCCCCGGCAAAGAATTCAACGTCCGCGTTGCATCCCGCCACTACAAATCACCCGAACTCCTCATCGGGTACGAATATTACGATTATGCAATCGACATGTGGAGCGTAGGATGCATCCTTGCCGGATTATTATTCCGTACCGAACCATTCTTCCGAGGGGTGGATAATGAAGATCAGTTGGGACGGATTGTGAATTGTTTGGGGACACGTGACTTTTTACCGTATTGTCGAAAGTGTAATGTGAGATTGTCGAGTAAGGCACGTGCTGCTATTGGAAAGTATTGTTCGGAATCTTCGTCGTTGTCGTCGTCTTCTTCTTCTTCGGATGATGCTCCGATATCATTGACAAATAGTGACATAGGAAGAAGGAAACCGTGGTTATCTTATTTGACTTCGGATTGTCCCTTGCCTAGTTCCGAGGCAACTGATTTGCTGGATAAGTTGTTGGTTTATGATCATGAGCAACGATGGACGGCAAGGGAGGCATTGAGTCATTCATTTTTTGATGAGGTTAGGGATGAGGTTTGGAGTGAGGTGCAAGAGAGGATACTGTGGGAAAGCCAAGACGATCGGTGTAAACAGGATGCTGCATTAAATAGATAACTAATGACATCTTGTTGAGACTGCATCATTATATCTTCTACATCTACGGCTTTTTCCACGTAGGCTTCGTTGTTGCTGTTGTAATATTAGTTCCAGTTGTGCTCGATTTCTTCTTCTTCTCACTCCTCACACCAGCCATCATCTTTCCTCGACTCGCCTTTTGATATTCAATCCTCCTTCGTTGAGCCTCCTTCATCAACTCCATTGGATCTTCCGTCTCATCAAAATCATCCCACGCATCATCATCATCCTCCAAAACCATTGCTGGTCCAGATCCAGAATTTGCAGTCAGCCCCTGCTTCTTGGCACGAGCGTGTGCAAATTCATCAAGCTCTTCATCATGATGAATGCGTAGTCCACGGTTCAATTCTTCGATGTCTTCTTGTCGTTTCCGCCGAAGAAATTCCTCTACATCTTCTTGATCATTGTCATGTTGTGTTAAAGTGTCATTGCTCATTGACTTCTCACCGCTATCAATAAATTCTTCTTCACCATCATCATTATCATCCTCCAAACTCCAATCCAAAGGAAATCTCGAAACATTCTCCATATCATACCTAAAAATAGTCAAACCCAGCACCCGCTCCACCCACGATGCATCCCATCCATCCTTATTAGGCATTTCATACCCGATTGTAATAACACGTACATTCTTCTTCCACCGAGTATTGACGATAGATAGGGTTGTACCTGTTGCAGTGCATTGTCGACAAAGTACATGGTGATGATTGTGGAGTTGGCTATTTTGTCTGTGATGGATTGCAATGATTCGTCGTGATCATTGATGCACGTTATTGGTGGACGTCAGCATCTACATCATCACCATTAGCTCCAAGTGTTGTGTTGCCGTTGATACAACTCCTTCTGCCTCTCAATCACCTTGACCAAATCCGCCTGAACAAACTCCAACCTCTCCTCCTCCTCAACTGTTTCACCCCCTGAAGAATGAGACGGTACAAATCGCCGTCCCAACCGTTCAAACACTTGCTCAAAATATTCTCATCCACATCCACCCCCCAACTCTTCCTAACCCCACCACTAGTATTATCCACCGCCATGAAATTCAATCGACCATCCCCACAGCCCAAATCGACATGAATGTCGCTAGAGTCCGCCGCGGCGATTTCAAAGACACGTTTGGAAACTACATCGGGACACGGGACCCAGGGGGATAGAGAGGCTAGTTGGAGGTATTGATCGGAGGTGAGGAGTGTGCCTGTGGTGGTGTCGACTGGTGAGAAGAATGCTGCGCCGGTGGTGGTGGTGGTGGTCTCTTTTGTAGTGGTGGAATTTTGGTTGGCATTAGGGTCGTTTGATCTGGATGGTTTGCGACGGCGGCGGCGGAAGGGAGCATCACTGATGTTGTCACCACTTTTTATAACAGCGGTGGTAGTGAATGATCGCTTGTTATCATGATAATAAGAGAGATGCTGTGCAAATTTTGAATTGAACTGATGAGCATGAGATGTGTCATGGTGATTCTTTTTCAGCTGCGGTAACGATGATATTGTCAGTTGAATAGAAGATAATGAACGGCGCCATGACGATGACGAAAATAAGGATAGTTGCTGCTGCTGGCGTCCATACAAGCTGCCGCTGCTTCTTTGTAGCCAAGTTAACATCATGAAGAAGTTGTCAGATGGTAGGTGGAGGTGAATTGAATTGAAGGAGACTCGGCGCAATTTACTCTGGTACGTAGGAATCAGTAGCCGTTCTGGCGGGCGACGAGGCAAAATAGAGGGCAAAGTGCAGGAGCGGACACCTTTTTCTGCCACCTGCTCTGATTGAGAGATAAGCAATCCTAACTCCAACTCCTTTCAGCTGCCTGCTCCTCCTTGTGTTTTACACTACTGAATGTATGCTCAGCATGCATTGGCGGCAAGTGATGAGCTTGTTCTTCTGCACTTTGACTTTGTCGACAACATCGAAGAATTGTAGCGCTTGCTGAATGGCAGTAATTGTATCTCTATAAATTCTCTATTTTATGTATTTATCATCTATTTACGACGCTGATAATTCTTTGGTGGCGCTTTCTTATCAGAGTCACCACCTGGCGTGAAGACTCCTCCAATCCCTTTCGTGATACTCCCAACACCAGAAAATAAGCCCTTGCCAACAGACATCACGCCACTCACAGCCCCATCTACCACAGTCTCAACTCCTTGCCCAACTCCCTGCCCCATCGTTGCAAAGCCTTCGCCTACGGCACTTGCATCTCCTGTTGTAATTCCCTTTCCGATGCCCTTGGCAACTAGTTGGACCCCACCACCAATCCCACCAACTGCCTGTCCAATGCCTTTGCCAGTACCACGTAAGAGGTCGCCAGCCCCAGAACCAACACCCTTGACACTTTTGCTTACCCCAACGCCTAATCCTGTCACAACACTATTGACACCTGCTCCAACTTGACCCAATCCAACTGATTCTGTTGCCTCTTGAACTCCCCCACCAATGACTCCAGTAACTGCGACAAGACTATCGCCAATGTAATCACCAGATTTCTTCAAGACAAACTTGGCAGATCGGCCGGCTAGATTCCCAGTCACCCGGAAAATATCACCTTCAATGAATTCTTCGCTTCCAGATTCTCTAGCAGCGAGATACTTCCAGTCGTTAATGCTCGTCGCTGTCATTAGTTGCACCATCTTCGATTTCAGCTGTGCCGTATAGACTGCTTTAACTGTGTCAAATAGCCTATCAGGTGGACCCTTGACGTCCCTTCCCATGTAGCCTTTGAAACGAAGATCAGCTCCAGTAACTGTAAACTTCAGTCGAGTTGTGAAATAGTTGGTCAGCTTTGCTCCTCGTCCGCCTCTCACTAGTTTGTATCTTGACGATTGTGGTTGACGCTTGAAACTCAGTAAGAGGATGAACGGAGAGACTCGAATCTTCTTCACATCGTACAGCTTGTCACTCCTTGGAGGTTTGTAGTTGCCGTCGTGGTCAATATCATCAGCATCCTTCAGTCTGGGATCGGATATTGCAACTGAAAATTTACCCTTTTCTTCATCCCACCTTAAATCTAGATCAACACCAGCTAGTTCAGCCGTCGCAAGCATAGTCCGGTGAGAAATGTCCAGCATCTTCCAAACAAAATCCTCTCCAGTATTGATAACGATTTTCTCTGCTTTCCCCTCGCTGTAGGCAAGATTAACGTCAAAGAGATCAACTCTGATCAAGTCAGCATTTAATGGACCTCGAGTTCTCACACAAAGATCGATGAAATTCTTATCTGACATGGAGTCAAACACTATTGGGCTCTCGCTGTTGGGAGAACAATCCATTATTCTGACATTGTGTATCACGACAGAAAATTGAGCACGTTCACTTGAGGGAAGACTTATGGCTTGGGGCTTCGACTCGTCCTCCTTAAAGATACGTTGGAAGTCTACCGTGAATCGATGGAGTAGAATTTCAGCAACATCAGGGAAAGCTTGTCGCTTCTTACCAACTTCCATGTTGTAATCATGACGTGCTTCAGAAAGCTTTTTCTCTAGCTCTGCAGAATTGACATTGTGATGTTCTAAATACTTTCGAATAGCCTCTCTGTTTTCATCATATTTGTCACTTTCTTCTTCTGTATCTTTGAGGGTGATTCGCATTTCAGACCACCTCACACGGCATCTAATGTAGTCTTGAGCAAAGAGCCCACTCGACCGGTCATTATCATTGACTTCTTTGAAGTTAAGAGCTCCAATCTTTATGACAAGACGCGAATCTCTTGCTCCAGTCACAGTCTGTACAGCCAAACTACCGAGTGGCTCTCCAGTCTCTCTGGACTTTGCAACACAAACCCTGAGGCCAACTCTGTCTATTTGAACAGGGCCAGTGAGACCATTGATAGCTGGGATTTCGAATTGTACTACAATTGAATTGTTTCTGTCACGAGAAATCGGAGATATCTTGGAAGGATCCAACAGGAACGGAGGCTGAGAAATTTGCCTCACACATATCTGATGATGAGTGCTACCGTTGAATATGACATATTCCGGCACCACGTGCAGCTCTGATCCCTCTGCTGTTAGATTCCTGTATGCAAAGTACCCTGAAGGTGTACTGTCAGCCCAGAGTATTGGCGTAGCATCCACGCCTTCCGTCATTGACACATCCTCCACTCTAAATGGAACGCTTTTCTTCATCCCTTCATCTCCATCCATTGTTAAAGACGCGAGTCGGATCAGATTAGATGAGCCCGGAAGTAATGACACTCGACGACGATGCTTTGCAGAGGAGTAGGCACTGAATGGAGGCGACCCCATCAAACTAGAAGGATTGATTGACCTAGAAGACCTTTGAATGTTTTGATCACCAAGTATAACCTCTTCAAAAAGGAGATTCCCAGTGTGGTCAATTACATAGGCGCACACGACAAACACAACAGTTCTAACATCTTCAGCGACTGCTGCTACATGGTGCTTCTGTAATGATCCTTTGAGATCGGGAGTAACATTTTCTGCCTCCAACACATAGAAGTCACTTCCACTGCCACGAACCGCTACCTGTCGAGAAGTCCTGTATCGATCGAGAGACTTTGATTGGTATGGGAAAGTACACCTCACCGGCTCTGGAAGGCACTTATCTTTTCCAAGCGGGACATCTATCCATTCGCCATCAATCCAACCCGTCAAGGTACCACCGATAGGTTGGTCGGCACACTTCATTGAAACTGCAATAGATGGGCCCGGAGTGAATACCTCGATAGTCTCCAGAGGATTCAATCTGAAAGTGGAATAATTGGAATCTTGGACGTTCTCGTGATGTTCACATGTAGGGAATGCATGAGGCATTGGAGTCCTAACCAGTACTGGCACTGGCAGTTTATTCTTTAGTACCGCTCTTGGTGTAATCGACAACTCGATGAATGCGTGGTCCCCGTCAATCAAAGACACGTTGAATGATATGTGAGTGGTGAGAGAGGAGGCACGGATCTCACGAGAAGACGGAGAGCACGTAACTTCAATAATTTTTCGCTTTCCATCAGACGAGGAAGCCATTGAGACCAGACGTTCTAACGGCGGTAGATTGAACATACCCACTAAATCTCCACCACTAGATCCATCGCTAAGAATGGGAGAGACTTGAAGGCAAAGAGTCTCCGTCGAATTTGTAGCAAAGTTGCGAAGTAATGGAGCAGGGAGACCAAACACAGAGTGTGTCATGAGCTCCTCGTTTTCTTTGAGCAGCGATTTCGAATCATCATGACGGCCATTCTTTCTTTCATCGAGCGAGCTTTGGACAACTCCTAAGTCATGAATACTTTCATCTCCTATGATGGAAATCCTAAATGGCAGGGAAGACTTGTTATGCATCTCAACATGGCTGCTAAGGTGAAGAACAGTAGAATTGCCTCGCTTCACCACTTTTGTAAATACATGAGTCTGCATATCTGCAATGTAATGGACAGACCTCAACTTACTCGCCTCAGTATCCATATCGGGAATAGATATTTTCGTACTCCCCACATAAATGATAAGGGACTTGGCGTGCTTGATATCTTGACCATACTTTCGCACACCTCCCGAACCCTTTTCTGGGAACAGTTCAAACCGGAAGAATCGCGTTGAGCTAGTTGGCAACTCGAAACTAGTTGGGTCATTATAAAGAGAGTAGGATGCGTTGATGCCCGAATGGTTTTCAATGGCATAAGGTAGTGTTGTAATCAGTGATCTCGCAGCATGTGCTGCCATACTTCGTGATAGTCTGCGTTTACTTGAGTTGTCTTTGACTCGTTCTTCAACCAATGTGGTTGCTTGTTTTGCAGCACCCGAGTAAACAGACCACATCCTACTTGCAGCACCGACATTCACAAGAAAATGCTCAGAAAAAGAGACATGACAAGGGTTCGATTCAATGTCAAACGTTGTAGACATTCGTTTGGAAGTTGTGCGCGTTTGGGGCCCTCGTGAGGCGTTGAATGTGATTTCCCAAGGCTGCACCAACAGAGTCTCCCAACGACAACTAGCCGCGTCAAAGTAGTCGGCGAGCACGCTCGTGTTCATGTTGCAACCAAAGCATGGTTTGTCAGAAGTAAGGCTTGGATAATCAATTTCTCCTCCTGCAACGCAGTTCATTACAACAATCTTGAACAACGCTTCATCCAACCCTTGGAAATCGTTCGTCACAGTAGTTGCAGCTTCTGGCATGGTAGATTTGAGGCGAATGATCCTCCTTTTCGCTTTCGTAGACAACTTGTTACCACTGTGAACAGATAGATCAGTCCCGTGCTCACTCGGAGCAGCAGTAGACACGGCCGAGTCTTTATCCAGAGCAGATTCGAGCCGTGCTATCCTGTTGGCATCATTTGCAGGAAAATGGAACTCATCGTCTATCGACTCGTTGACGCTATCATTATTTCCAAATGCATCAGTAATGCTCGTAGCTAATGCGCTCGCTAGAGCTGCATTTTGCATCGAGAAGGTAACTTCAATGGGCGACAGTGTGACAAACTTAATGTCGGTGACATGTGGAGAGTCATCGTTGCCAATATCTTGATAGTAGAAAAGCGCAAACTTTGCTGGCTCGAGTATCTGAACTGGGTGAAGTAAGTCAACACCCTGCGCCGTGTAGATCTCCACACGTTCTGCGTCAATCTTATAATCCTTTTGTAGAGTCTCGTCATTAACTTCATTTTCCACCTTCTCGAAAGTGGCTTTCATTTTACCCTGCACCACAATCGTTTCGGTGAGCGAAGCAGACTTGGACGATGAAAACGATCCTGATGCGTCGACACTCCCAATGTCTACAAGAACAAGTCTCATATTTGATGATTCCACGTGATATTTTGTCTTCTTCAACACTACCGCTTCTGTCCCGCTGCTTTCTTCGTGGCGCATTTCCACTGCCTCTGGGTCATCTTCGTTAGAAATTACTTTGGTGCAAGGTTCATTGCTCCTCCCTAATACACTTGTCCCTGCAAGAGTCTCAAGACGACCCTGAATGGGCGCTACCTTGACAAAAGCAATGAGATCTGAAATTACATCCGGAAGCACAACCACTTGGGACGAGCCTAACTTGACTTCAATGTCTCGAGATTCATCCGCACCATATTTTGTATAATTCAAAACGAATACCTCAGAGTCTTGTAAGTCCGTCCGGTTCGAAGTTGCTTTACCAATCATCCTTCTAAAAGTGCGATCAATCGACCCCAACCGTCTATCATCGCATACCAAGTCATGGAGCGTTACGTAAGCTTTTGTAACATCCTCGTCTGGAAGGAGCTGCGCCAAGATGTGTGTATTGACCGCTGCGAGCGACACAATTGGATCATCGGTATCGACCCCACATAATTCCACGGAGAGCTCTTGGATGTTAAAGTTGATGTACATTCGTTTTATCACGTCGACGTTTGCTACGCCAGCGTGACCCATACTCTTCAAAATTCCGTCTACCGTCTCTTTTCTTGCTTTGTCATCGGTCTGAGCAACACGTTTCGGTTGCAGGCTTCGGTCTCCACGAAGAAAGTTATTTTGCTCACTGATGTTATAATCTAAAGTTCTCATGATCTGAGAATAATGACACCTAGCAACCAATATCCTAATTCGGGAGGTGGACATCTCGATTCGTGTGGCTAGTTCTTCCTCCGTCCCCTTAGCAAACGGCGGCTTCATTTGTACTTTGACAGAAAGATTCACCGGCGTCGAAACCATCGTCATATTTCTACCACAACGCATTGATACATCCTTCAAAGAGACTTGTGCCTCGGACCCTACATCATTCTCAAACGCTCGATAATGTGCCTGGAAATTTCCAGCGTGGAACAAGAAGTAATTCTCTGAGTATGCTGCTTGAGGGAGAACTAAATCAAAGCCAGAAGCAACAATATAAAATAGTTTTTGACCACTTTGAGAGCTCTTCGCCACCTCCATTGCAGCTGCCGCCGCTGTTGACGCCACACTCGCCGTAAGTGCACCGAAGACGCCTTCAGTGACATACTCAATCAAAGTGAACACTTGAGAATGCACATGTACAAACCTCATCGGCGACAGCACTATCTCAGCACAAGCTTCGCATTTCTGTTTGTCTGCACCTCCAACGTTGCAGGAACGAACTGCATTTGCGCCCTTACAATACCTCACAGTGAGTAAGCTTGTAGCAACACTCGGTGCTAAACCAAGAAGAACTTGATAAGGCTCAAGAGTGTTGCTGTAATCAGGCGTGACCATCCGGAAGTCTCCAAGAGTGAAAGTCATTTCAGAATTGTCGTCGTCTCCTTCAAGGCTGTGATGATTCACTTTTGACCCGGACATTATGAGCGTGAAAAGGGGTAGGTCATCTTTAGCCGAGTTCAACGATATCTCAAACATGTCCATTTGTGCAAGTATGAACACGGAATTCACTTTTTCAGTTTTCGATGTAGCAGTATGCAACCTCACGTCAGCTTTGTGGCCGTCCTTTTGTTGAAGCATCGATATCTGCCCATAAGTTGTCATGGCCTCTTCCTTGAACCCAGTCAAATCATTTTTGGCTAAGAGAAGAGTTTTGATCGCCTGCGGATTCCAGTTAATGAAAAGACTGGTGAATTTAGCATTCACGACAGTAACCTTATCAACTTCGTGTATTGATTGAATGTAATCACGCGAGAAATCTGACACTTGATCATGGTAGGATTTCGCTTTGTTCTCCGGAAGTTTGAGGATATGAATATCCGCAAGTTCTGCTGATCCCGAGTAGTCAGATTTGAATACGCCCTGATTGGTAAGGTCATCCATAATGGCCGAATACTTGTCATCAGTGGCATAATCAAGAGCTGGTCGCGGCAGATTCGAATGGCAGAGTAGGCGCTGTCGCCTTGGAAGTTTAAGCTCTGAATCAAGCTGGTCAAGAATCCAAAACCACCCCATGGCTAACTTCGTTGACGAGGTGCCATCTGTTGCAAGTGATGAAGAAGCCATTACAGACACCAAATGAGCTTCGAGTCCATCGCCATTCTCTGTATAAACATTGATTGACAATCTCAGCAGAGAGACGGATACATGCATGAACTCAATGCCAGTGGATGAGTCGGTGTTCTGTCTTGAGAGGATAAGAGACTCCAAACGATCCTTCTTCGATAACAAAGATTCAGTCTTTACAGCACCGTTCTCTTCATCCTCATCACCCCCGTCTAAAATAGAAATGCCAGAGCCACTGGACATGATCTCAATATCTGGATCTTCATCGACCAATTCTTCTCGAACATTCGAAAGCTTTGCTTGACTTGAATCATTTGGAACGTCACCTCGTAATTTATGCAAGTTGGAAGTCCAAATCGCAGCCACGGAAAGCATTTTCGTTATGTGTGACGGAGCCAGACGCAATATGATGGCTGGTAGGACACCAATTACACACGTACGTGGAGTTTCATCACCTGCTGATATTGTGTGTTCCAGTCCAACATCCAACGTGAAGGATATGGGTTGAATGACACTACCAGACACGTCAGTATTAGCACCATCCAGGCCATCCTTGGCTACACCAACAGAGCTAATTGTAAAAAATAGATCATTCATTTCCAACTTCAGATGATCAACCTCAGAATCCATCTTGTGCGGTCGTTGCCGATCATTGAACCATTGAGTTACAGAGGACGAGAGAGCATCTGTCCCATACCTAAAGTTGAATCGACCAAAGTTACAAATAAGAACTGTTGCATTTGGATCAGTACAGTTCTCGGGAAGGATGAGAATAGGCGCTGAAATATCAAAATCCATTCTCCACTTTTGCCGGTTTTTATTCTTTCCATTCCAAGCATCCATAATGGCAGATGATACCTTATCAGAAACTCTTCCGTCTTTCAACGCAACTGCATGCGTCGAGAAGTCGAATTGAGGCTTAGTGGTAGTATTTCTTGTCACGGCAGGGGGCATGAGGACGGTAGATTCCCCTCCTTTGGCATCAAAAAACAAATCTTCATCCCCACTGCTACTTTGATACAGGTATGGATTAATGTTGCTATCATTTCCATTGTACTTTGCAGTCAGCGGAGGCAACTTGAAGAACTCCCTGACCGCAAAGAGCAGCATTGGCGAAGCAACAATCTCGCACGCCACCATCTTCAAAACCAACTCCTGGTCTCCAACCTTACTCTTCTTCAATTGGAACCGAAATGCATGAGATGTGTTCGAATGCGCTCCCTTTTGTAAACTTCGGCAAACCGTGGGATAAAATGTAGCAGGTGTAACTCCATCCAATACTTCCAAACTCAGGACTGTTAACCCCGACGTGAAAGAGCCATCGGCATTCGCCTTGAATGATGCCGAGACCATACCCATTTCCAACGAAGTGAGTGGTTGCTTTGGTCCCTTAACGAGATTAACATGAAACGAACCCAACGTAAAGTTGATATCGCAAAACATGGAGTCCTTTGATAGGGTGGAGTCAATAGTCGTCATTGCCAAATTCTTCTCCAGCTCTCTCATTTCATCCGTGGTTAATGCAATGTCGTCTTCGTCATCATCATTATTGCCATCATCTGTCAATTCCTGATATAATTCGCTCGTTCCCAGAGAATCCTGTTGTGACAACGACGATGATGTCCTCTTAGCAGGACTACCAAACACGGAACTTTTGGTTTTGGCAAAGGAAGACGACTTTTTCGAAGATTTCTTCTTCCCTGCATTAGATGATATACTGCTGCCACCGCTACTACCACTCACTGTACCAATACGATGATACTTCTCCTTCTCCTTAACAAACTGTGCATCCGCAATATTCCTCCAATGCATCAACCCCAAAATAGAAATAGATCGATCCCTCTCAATATTTTCCAATTCGACACGTTCCTCTATCCTCAATTTCGATAACCACGGTGACGACGTTACCACCCCCTTTTTATCCCTCCGTTCTGAATAGACATTGCGCTTATGCAATTCCAAATACCGCTTCCGTTTCTGAAATGCCAAATAGAATTCAATCCAAGAGCGATGACGATTTAACCTTCCTATGCACCGTACCGCGTACTTCCACCATTTGTGTGCATTCCCCTTTACCGGGACTAGTGGTCTATACTCAGGGAATAATGGTCGATTTTCAGTAGTTGTGCTATTGGGTTGGGAGGTAACCACTGCCATGGCAAGTTGATGTCCTAATTCAAGTTGATTTCGTGATACTGTGATGGACAATGAAGATAATTTGGAATGGACGAGATATTTTGGAAAGTCGATACATGTGTCTAGATCAGACTGACGTAGTTTGGCTTGGAAGGAGAGCGGTTCGAGGATGTATTCTGTGTTGGTGGATACTCGTGCCAGTCGTTGTTTCAATGTGCCGCCATTGCTGTTGGTATCGTCATTATCACGTTGTAAATATATCCCAAAACCAGAAATCAACAACTCCTTGTACAAAAACGACAATGTCACTTGCTCATGATGATTCATTGCCGATGCAGAAGACGAAGATGCAGATGATCTATCCACAAATGTTTTATTCCCCTTTGCATCGGTGGTACTCAATGATAATGAACCAAGTACAATCCCAGCGGCAGTTTGACATCCTCTAATGGCAATGTGCACATCTTGAATTTCCACTTGTAAATTTTCAATGATGCGGCGGACCAAACGTGTAGTGAATGTATTGCTACTGCTGCTGTTACTTGTAGTATTGGTGTCACTAACATCTTCTGAATCCTCATTGTCACCATCATCTTGTCCCCCTCCACCCAAAGCAAAATTCTTCATGGCACTCATCCGTCTACGCCCCTCCTCCGCAGTAGCAATTGAATTTATCCGTTCTTCCATCACCCCCTCTTTACTCCCTTGCACTTTCTGCTGCTGTTGCTGTTGTTGTTGCTGCATAACACTCTTTCTCGATTTCATCTTGGTCCCATATCGATTCTCAGTATACCCATTCGGATTATTCCTCGCCTCGGCAAGAAAATCATGCGGCTCAACATACACCCACAATCCACTCGCTCGAAATACCACCGGTCGACTAGTCAATCGTGCCCATGGCACATCCAACTGGACCTTATCGAACCGTCCCTCAATGACCTTGAAGGGACATGCCAAGTTGGGTGCCAATATTGCTCTGCGGGATAATTCGGAATTTACCGCGTGTACGTCGAGTTGGAGCGATTGGAGTTCGATTTTACCGGACCAGACTGCCACGTTTAGCGATTCGGAGTCGAGGTTGTGGACGTATTTGCCTATGGTGCTTTCGAGGACTTCGAGGATGGCTTTTTTGGCCATGGTTCGGTTGTGTTTGGTGTGTCAATTTTATTCTTCCTTCCTTCGACAATGTTTCTATGGTCACTGCTGGCGAGTTAAGATATGTTCGAAATATCAAAGTATTATTGTCAGCTATGATGACGCAGCTGGATGTGCACTTCTGGCTGCTTTGATGAGGAAGGATACAACGAAGTAGGAAGCCAACTAGCTGGTCATGATTGTGGTCATAACGATGTCGTGATCATGGTGAGGTGTGAGGTTCTTTGCTTTTGACTTTTGATGGGAACAAAAAGTTGTGTCAAAAAATGCGTAAAATGGCACATAATTAAATGACACGACACAAAACATATAGCGTTGCGACTCCTTGCGACACTCAATTAGTCGCAACGGGTAACATTACTGATGATCGCTACATATATAGATACTTAGAGATTACTTTGTCGGGCAGGTGAGCGAGGCAATCTTCTTAGTTGTGGGTATTGTACACAAAGCTAGCACAATACTACTGACACTACCCTCATCATGTCTTGGTAGTGAGATGTGCAAGTAAGGATCTCCTGTGAAGGTGGAATACAAAGCGAGACTTACCAATAGTACCTCCAGTTGCTGTGAATATCTAATAGCTAAGAATGTCATGAAATAAGTACTTCAGCAAACATTAAAAAGAAGATGAATACTTCAAAAAGAATAGTAATAAAAGATAATGATTGCCTAAAAATTAGATGGCTCGTGTAGCTATTTACAATATGCGCAAAACTAAGATACTCCCTCAGAGTAGGACTCTCTTAACTTAGAAGGAGAAAATATTCTCTTCCTTGTGATTGAGTGCCTTCAAGTTTGGCGTGCAACCTCTATCAAGCATGACCGGTGGACCGCACATGAGGCTGTAGCAGTTCTCACCAGCGGGGTAAAGCACCCTCTCGAACAAATCTTTGCCCACAAAGCCAGTGGAGTGACCAGATGCTTCCCATCCCTCAGGAGCAGCATCAGAAAGGATGTAGTGGGCCTTGAATCGGTCGGCATACTTTTCACGCCACTCATCAAGGGTGTTGCGGAGGAGAAGGTCTCCCTCGATACGGGCTCCAAAGACAAGAGAGATCTTGGTGTTGTCCTCAGTATTTCGCAAGATTTCGGAGGCAATCTGCATGACGGGTGTGATACCAGTTCCACCGGCAATCATATTGAAGTGGGTGGCGTAACATTCCTCGTGCTCCTTGAGGAAATGTCCATTGCCGTGGTAGTCAAACTCTCCAACAGGTCCTCGCATATCGACGGTGTCACCGACCTTGAGTGAGTCAAGGTGTTGAGAGAACTTTCCTCCAAGAGGGAACCTCTCACATGGCGGGTAGGCCTTGATGACAAACTTCACGCAACCAATATCGTGGTCAGAGGTGATGGGAGTGTAACGACGCATGACCATCTCACCCTTGACCATGGCAGAGAGGAAGATGTGCTTTCCAGTAGGAAGACCAAGCACATGCTCAGGCGATTGAAGAGCAAAGTCAAGCTCGAAAGAGTCACGGGACAAAACGGTCTTCTTCTGAAGCGTGAATGCCCGCTTATGCTTGGGATCCAAAGCAACCTTCCTGCCAGTCTTCTCACAGATAATATCCTGTACTTCATCCTCCTCGGCAACAGACGTAGTGTCCAAGTCGCCAATGTAGAACTTGTCCAACATCTTGGTCGCCTTGGTAGAGTGAATTGCAACGAAGTCCTCAGTAGAATCCTCTCCAGCATTGATGAGGATGGAGTCAGCTCCACCAGGGTGAAGATCGAGGTATTCGGTACAATCGTACACCTTGTTGTTGACAATGATCCAAACATCTTCCTCCTTGTTGTGCTTACGCACCTCTGCAGCAGTAATGCGCTTATCACTCTTAGCAGCGGGTGCGGCGGCAGGTGCAGCCTCCTCCTTCACAGTTTGACCCTGCTCAAGAAGACGTCCGAATCCAGCAGAATCGGGTTTCTCAGAGAGCTTGGTCATCCATCCACCCTCCTGTTGTCCGGGTCGAGTGGGGTGCTCGAACTGGAAGACGTGCTTGCCATTAACATCCTTGGCCATGTGCACCTTAACACGGAAGACTTGGTTGTTACCCATGCCCATCAAGTTCCAGGTGGGGTCATTGGGTTGGCAGTTGTTCGCCTGTGAGTGGGTAGGAGAAGAAGTGAAGTGGTAAGTTAGTC
This sequence comes from Skeletonema costatum, assembly GCA_018806925.1. Classification (NCBI taxonomy): domain Eukaryota; phylum Bacillariophyta; class Thalassiosirophyceae; order Thalassiosirales; family Thalassiosiraceae; genus Skeletonema; species Skeletonema costatum. Next base: position 64,304 of record JAHBBA010000107.1, on the reverse strand, counting down.
TTGCGTTCCAAAAAAAAACATTACATATATGCATACACCATGTCGTCATGTGTAACGTACCTCATCCCAAGCACGGCACCAAATCTCCTTGCAGCCAACCAAATCAGCAACCTTCAAGTCATAGTTCCACCACACCCAACACCAATACATACCATAGTCAGTAGGCTTCTCAATCTGATTAATCTTCGCCATCTCCCAGTGCTTTCCACCATCGGTACTAATCTCGGCACGAGTGATACGACGTCCTCCTCCAGTGTAGGCATATCCTCCCACATTATAAGTGCCGGCAATGTTGGATGCAAGATCGATAGTCTCATTGTGGTCAGGTGCCGTCATGGCAGAGTTGATGTTAAGCTCATTGAAGATGTATTCGGGCTTGTACCACCATCCACCAGTCAAAGACTCCTCGGCAGTAATATGTGGAGGCAAGATACGATTGTCATGATAATGGTAGTGGTTTTTGGTCTCATGCTCGATGACGTTAATGTCAGTGAGCCACTTGATCATACGTCCACCGATGTATCCAGGGATGATGAGACGGACGGGGAATCCGTGATCAGGTTGGAGCTTCTCTCCGTTAGCCTCGTAGGCGATGAGGATGTCGTAGGCGGGGTTCATGGCGCGGGCTAGAGGGACGGAGGTTCCATATTTGACGAGCTGTGTGTGTGTGTGCAGTAGAGAGTTATAAAAGTGGTGAGTAAGTGCGGACATCACAGACAGATGCAAACAACAGATTGTCATACATGCCTCACATACGCTCGGCATGATGCAAACAATAACTCACCTTGCCCCAAGGCTCATCCTTAAAAGGACCGGGTCCAACTTTATTAGGCAAATCCTCGTGACCAATGAACTCCACATGCTTTCCGGACATATTCTTCTCACTGACACCAGCCTTCAACAACAAATCTCTCAACGTCACTCCCTTCCAAACATTGGTACTGACACCACCTGCACCCCAATTGAATCCGATAGTTTGTCGAATCATGTTCTGCTCCTTCCGGCGATTTCCAGCACAGACGAGTGTAACGGGTAATTCACGTGGTTCCATGGCAGCAATCTCGTCCATACTCAAATCGAGTGGGGTGGTGGCACATGATCCGCCGACACGAACGCGATGCTCCTCCCATTTGAGATTGGGGCATGCTCCATGATTACGCACGTAGTGAAGGCACGTGGGTGTGACGAACTTGTACTTGTGATGCACGCTGAGGGGTGGCTCCACGTTGAAGGGATGACGTCCCGTAAGACGAACCAACTTTCCGTCACGGGGGATCCATTCATCGGGTGTGCCGACATCACGATGGTCGGGATAATCCTTCACATCCCACATGGTGGTGGCCTTGGAGATGATATAGGGAGAGGGAGTGCGTCCATCCTTGTGAATCATTGGGACGGGGATGGACGAGGGGTATGGGCCGTAGAGCTCCTCACAGGTTCGGTCGGCGGCATCTTTGTCGATGGTTTCGAAGTTCGAGAGGGAGGTTGATGGTTTGATAAGGGTGGTCAGATCGACGGACGAGTCCGAGATCGATGAACGCATAAGAACAGGAGCCATGGTTGCAGTTTAAGATGTTGATGTGTTGATGGAGATGCAAGCGGCTGAATTATGGGAACTGCAGTAGAAGCCTTCGAGAGGAGGGATCCAACCGAAGAATCATCGTCATCCTCGCCTCCTCAAAAGAGCACAAGCTCCGGCCTTGTATGAGAGCAGCAAAGAAGATGATGCCCAACCTACGATTATGGGATCAATTTGAAACACGTTACGACATACATTCAACAGAGGAATAATAGTAGCAAGATTTGCAACCCCTCGGAAGTGGGCCCAACTTCCCTCTGCTTCCGGCCCTCCGATGTTTGAAGTCGAGTCAAAAAAGTACCACGTATTTGAGGTCGGGAAGGAGGGGATGCTCCCGCCCCCCGCTTTTAGCCCTCAAATATTTTAAGTATCTACATTTACGTAAGTAGGTATACCTACTTAGGCAGGTCTTACTCTTATGTACGTAGTGGTGTGGGTGACTGTGCCGTGCCGTGATGCCCGCCGCCCGCCTGTGAAATGGAGAAGACAAAAACGCGACTGGACCTTCTTATCAGTATACAGCGCCTTAGAGAGTGTCTTATGTGGACAGCAGCAACAAAGAAGGCGATACGTTGTAATCAGTCAGCGTGCAAATCATTCAATTGAAACAGACTTCTATTGTGAAGGTGAAGTTTCAGTGGCTATCGAAACATGATTTGAACTTGGCTCCCGGCAACCTCTTCATCTTACAGCTCACTGCTACTTCTACTTACAGAAGTTCTAAAAGCTACGCCTTTTGATAGAGATTTGGATACAAGTCATTAGTGGTACAAATATAAACAGATATTACACGGTAACAAAACACAAAAATTATAGCAGCTCACTTGACTTATTTAAACCACTCATGTACCTAATAACAATACCTAAAAACAATAGCAAACAATTCTCTACTTTGTGTGATGATGATGCTTGACTGCAGTAACTACCTCATCATCACCTCTACTGCGACTTGATCTTCTCTTCTCTTCTACTTCTACAGATGCAGTCTCCTCCTCCTCCATCGATGATATTCTCATCTCCTCCACATTCTTATTCTTGGATGAGGCATAGTAATTCACAGAAGTACTCCATTGCCCATTCTGTTCCACTTTGTCGAACTCTTTTTTGAAAGCTAATCCGTCGTACATAACCAATGAGTTATCTTCATGAGCTTTCCGCAAAGACCCAGTATTGGTACTCATCCGCAAGCCATTTTTACTAAAGACAAAGAGTGAAACTCGCTCCCCAGCAGCAATAGCTACCTCCTTATCAAACTGGCCAATGTTTGTGGCAACATTCTGTTGCAGAGAGACTGAATGATCAAACACACGCTCCCAGGCTCCTTCGTTGAATTCATTGCCTTCGTAGTCACCTTGCAGAGCATATACAGTCACTTGACTCGCACCATCTTTCTTGCCTTCAACATCCAACGAGCTCAACGTGACAGCTTCTTTGGCATCAAGTGAGAACATGAGTCCATTTGTCTTGGCGTTACTCTTGCCGTTGTTCGCTTTGAAATCAACAATAATGCAATCTGCATCACAGTCGTCTGGTGACTCTTGTGCGTCACAGATGCCATCCCCACAAAATGGACCCTCAACTGGATTTGCTGTGGGTGGAGGAGTGGAAACCACTGGGTTTGCTGTGGGCTGAGGAGTGGTAGGAGGACCAGTGGTCGGTTCTGCTGTAGGAAGATTTGTAGGCACGGATGTTGGCTCATCGCCAAATACAATCTTAACGTGAGCGTATCCTGGCGCATCGCCGGTATTGGTATTGATTTCCAAGACTGTGATCGTCAAGTCTTGTTTGGTACCTCTCCACTCGGAGATCGTGTGGCTCTCTCCTTCTGCAAGGTATGCATTGAGAAAAGAATTGGAGTACGATAATCCATTGTTTCCCATTTCATAAATAGTCACGAGATCGGAGGCCAATCTGTTTTGGGAAGTTGCGCCTGTTGCTCGATTGAAACCAACGAAGTAATCTAGAGATTCTCCCGTCTCGAGCTTGATTACAACGGGGTTATTGTCTGTAATTTTGTCAAACTCCGCAATCCCGACCATCTTAGTGTCTAAAACTGTTCCACCCTCTTCGCCAGAATCCCAAGTGAGAATTTCCCCTGGTCCGTCGTTGTACCAGGCATTACTTCCTACAGCAAGCTGAAAGTTCTTTGCTGCATTGAAACACATCTTGCCCTTATCATCACCCCAAAGAGGGTTTCCCATTAGACCAGTATGGTCAGAGTACGTCCTTCGGTCTGTTCCACCAGAGTGCGCAAGTCCCATGTTGTGTCCAATCTCATGAAGGACTACACCAGGTTTGATGTAATTATCCTTTTTGTATAATGATAGCCAACCACTGATGTAGGCATAAGCAGCCCACCCGCAATTGTTGCCATAACAATTTTCTGTCAGGAACATAACGTGTTGAAAAGGCTGGAGCAGGAACACAAGAAACGTCATGAGTAATAAGTTATGGACAAGGAATCAATGATGATGACAAATGTGTTCAGAGACATCTCAACCAACTGAGCAGTCGACTTTAGCTCAGTTGGTTCAGATGCTCTTGACAAAATTGAAACACAATCCCACTTCAATTTTTCACACTTACTCCTGGTAGATCAAAGCCCAACTTTGTTTCCACTGCTTGCTGCGTAGACGACCGAATCGCCGATTGAGAACTCGACTCGAACGAAATGTTGATGTCCACTTCTAAAACTCCGGGTGCCGAAAGCTTATCGTCAATATCGACCGAGTACTCATTGGTAAGTTCAAATTTGCCGAAGGAACAATCCTTGAAGCCCTTAGCCGGATTGATGTCATCTCCACTCGTGCCAAACACTTTATCCGAGATATAAATTGCGTTACCTTCTACGGCCAAGCCATCTTTGTCTGTAATCTTGACTACTAGTACCGGACTCTTGCCTTCAAACTGAACTTTGTAACCAGCGTTGAGTTTCCTACCATCTGAAGAATTGATAACATTGACATCTCCTGGTGGAAGAGACACAGAGCCTTGCATCAACGATGAAAATGCAGGTTGCTGTTCTCCTGAATCATCATCATCTACAGCCATTCCATCGATCATTTCAACCTCCTGCAGCACCTCAAGTGTCGACTCATTACTAACTAAAGTACCATCGTGCAACAAAGCCCTCATTTGACTTATTTGCTCCTTCGTTCCCTGGATGGGCAGCGTAACTCCATGAACGAGTTCGCATAGAATGTCTTCATCGTTTTCCTCGCCATCATCACTCATCGCTTCGGAAATACTGTCGATTGCAATGATACTCTTACATTGACTCGATTGCAACTTCCTCCTTGACAGTTCCTTCTTTTGTTGAGCCTTTTTTCTTCGATGGAGTAAAAGCCTGCTATTGCTAGAGATGGTCGAGGAGAGATCTTCTCCGTCTAGTTTTTGCTTCTCTCTATCCAATGTAGTTGAGCGTTGGAGCTGCCGGGCACCGACTAAGATGGATGGTGATAGGAGACCCAACCCCGTCGCTGCAAGGATGGTAGATAGACGTAGAATCATCTTGGATATTGAAGAGATAGTTGATAGTAGTAGAGTCTGACTAACATATTATGAAGCCGCATTGTGATTCTCATTGATATATTTCAATTGATGAACGGAACCACAACAGCTCGCAAGGCCAAAATTGGTGAGTGTCAAAAATTTGAGAAGATGATGGTAAGTAATACTTGCTAACTTAGATAGATACTTACCAAAGTTGAGATGGATGTGAAGAGAAATAATCAACAACACCCGTATGATGCCCCACCTGCGGTAATACATTGTCGGGGAAGCTGTAACAACCTGTTAATGGATTATTTTTTAAGCACTACTGAGGGCCAATACCATTGGTAGTGGTAGGTAGATTATGTGATCTAAAACTGTTGCTAAGCCAAGCAGAAGGCATACCTCAACAGATGTGGGACTACTACACATTGATCAACACAAATATATAGGAATGAAGGGTCAATTACATTTGCCATTTCCAAATGCTGCAGCACTTGAGAGAAAGGTGCTCGGAGTAACAATGTACGAGGAAAACCAAGGATGCATATGAAATTGCAAGAACTATGTGCAACGGCCTACGGCACAATATAGAGGCTACCAGATTTACCAGCTCAAATAATGCAATCGCAAGTGAGTAAAGTACAATTGGAATGGATGATGATAGCGGAACAATGTGTACGGCAGAAGGATACACGAGAATAAGGTCAATTTTCGAATGTGTACGACTTCTGTATGTAGAGGAATGCTACAAAGGAGGTCTGCAATTTCGTTCACCAAATAATGTTCGATGCTATTAGACACATGATGTGAACACACAACCACAGGCAAGAGGGAGGATGATATAAAATATGTCAAAAAGAGTGTAAAACAATAAATGGTCGTGAGTACTAGTACTTCCATGGGCAAGAAAGTAAGCTCCAAGGGTAAAATGATATGCCTACTATGCTCTTATTGTGCTATTTCTCTTGCTTTGCATCGCGACAAAGTATAATCTACGCTAGCAAACACAAATGTTTGAATAAATCTTACCTAACATTACCATTTTGTCCTCTTTAGTGCCCTCGAAAATCAATCATACTGTTTTTCACCAGTTCTTTCACAGTGTTGCAAATTCGTAGAAAAACGCAAATGGCCCCAACACACATGATACAACTCATACATATTGATTGTTGTATCCATAATAAGCGTTTTCCATCCTCAGCAACTATTTCTGTAGGCGACTTGGGCAACGCCAACGGATGTAAAATGTGAATTATTGACGCAAGATCGCACGTTTCTCTGCATGGATGGAAAGATCCCTTGACACCATTAGCATCCAAGGCATCTTCACTTATATCACATCGTACAAGGCCAATTATAGACGTCAGATATGTTCCTAAATGGCCGGTAACAAAGTAGAGAGGAGTGATGCGAACACTACATTGGCATTTCCAGCGGCGGAAAATGAGAAAATGTAGTATCTTTCCAATACTGAACCAATTTTTGTCGATTTTTTGCCGTCACGTGTATCATTGAGGGTATAAGAGGGCTTTGGGCACGTCTTTTACGTCATGGTCGGTGTATGTTGGGAGGGATGGAGGCGGATAGTAGGAGGCGGAAATCTCATGTTGCTTGAGGTCTTTGAGATGTGGTGTGTGGATGGGAGTACCTACGGCTCTCCCTACGTAGATACATTGTACGTACAAGTATTTCACTCTCCTCTCCATCAAAGCAAAACCAAAACGCAAGCTGAAAAAGAGCATAGAGCATAGCAAGAACCAAGAGGAAGACCATCATTTCGAAAGTAAGAGATGGCAAAGAAAAAAGGAGGAAGCAGCAGCAACAACAACAACAAGGCAAAGGGAGGAGGAAGCAACAACAAGTCGTCTGTCTCTGGTTCAGAAAAGAAGGCAAAACGGGGCGGCGGCGGCAAGTCCAAGAGCAATCATTCCTCCTCCACCTCTTCCGACGATGACGACACCCAATTTCGAAACCAACTACTCAACCAAGGCCATCTCATCCGCGAGATGAATTCCGATGGCAATTGTCTCTTCCGATCGTTATCTGATCAACTCTACAATGACGATGGTGAAGAACATGGCACCATAAGAAGCGAAATTTGCGACTACCTCGAACGAAATAAGGATGAGTTCCAATGTTTCTTGTTGATGAATGAGGATGACGAAGACATTATGCACATTGACGACTATGTCGAACACATGAGGGAGCATACGACTTGGGGGAGTGATATAGAAATCGTTGCAGCTAGTAGAAAATACAAGAGGGGGATCAAGGTCTTTTCCACTCATTATGGGAGTGGTGTGCTCAGATTTGTCAATCACGAGGACAATAATGAACAACTATTGGACGATTCTTTTGATTTGTTATTGTCATATCATGGAAATGATCATTACAATAGTGTTCGTCTCATTGGTGGTTCCAATAATGGACAGAAGCAGCAGTCCAAAGAGGGAAGATATCCTTCACGAACTCGAAAGAGAGCAAAAAGTAATCTTTCTGACGAGTTGGAAGAAGAAGAAGAAGAAGAAGTAAGCACGAACACCAAATCAAACACTAAAACAGAAAACACCAAAAAGAGACGAGCTTCCCCCAAAAAAGGATCCCCTTGTCCCTGCGGCTCTGGGCTAACTTACAAAAAGTGCTGTCTTGCAAGAGAAAAAGCCAAGAAGAGGCTTGCCAAAATGAATACTACAGCAGACCATGGAGACGCCCAATCTGAAGGAGATGAAAAGAAAGAAGAGTTCATTGGAGAGTTCAAGGTGCTCAACATATGATGCATAATAATATAATGATTGCTATTACTTTACAGCATTGCACCCTGTATAGTTTTTCTTGTTGTGACTTGGAATGTGTTCGGCAAGGATGGTTCAGTGATACAAAGACTTCAATAGTGATTGATGACGAAGAGTAGATCCTAACAATGATGAATGAATAAGGGCGCAATTAGCATATCTGATCTTGTTATATTAAAAAGCACTATAGTCGTCTGAGATTCCCTCCCGACAATAAAAAGTAACATAAGTAGCTATAGCCAACCTGCCAAGTCTCAACCTTTGCCTTCCCACACACTCACTCACTCTCTCTCCATCCAAAATAATAGCGCTTACTCTTCAGCCTTGGCAACACTAACAATCAAAGGACCAACGTTATCCCCAGTCTCCTTGTTATGAGCCATGTGAGATCCATCACACAATGGAAATGTACCAGATTGCCAGCAACGGCAGTACACTTTCTTGTCACCGTTGGAAAGTTTATCCATGGTGGCAACTTTGGGAGAGTCGAGATCAATCTTGGTATTGATTTTGTCGAATAGACGGGCTTTTGTTTGTGTTTGTGGTTTTGTGTGTTTTTTTACGAACAGAATATGTGTAGTTGAGTATGTTGTAAGTAAGCATTGACATCAACGGGTAATAAACGATGAATTGTTCGTGATGATTGATAGAAGCAGAGAAAAAGAAAGATGAGTGAGATGGAGATATCATAAAGGACATCATGTATATATATTGAATGGGTAACCATTGTTGATGTGTGTGAGAAGAGAGAACACTGGCGAAGCTCTGATTCATGATTATTTGAGGCCGGTTGATACAAACGTTGGGTAGAGCAAGCGCCCAATCTATTGCAAACTTCCGACATTACTATTATGCAAATCATGCTCCAACAGAAATGAATACAATCACTTTCGTCAAAGCAGCATTTTTAGCCATAGACAGGCTTTTCCGCTCTCTCTGACGTCATCGACAAAACATCAGCCACCTTTGGCGGATATCGCTGCGGTGCACCTAATCGTCAAGGTGGAGAAAACGACAGAAATACTCACTTTCAACAGCAGAGTGGGCAGCGGGGGCAAAGGCCGAAGCCGAGGCACAGAGAGAAGCTAAGGCAAAGAATGTCTTCATGATTGATGTTCTAGGAGATGTTGGTTATTATGTGGATATGTAGATAGATGTTGATGGAGTTGGTGCGAGGAAGGAAGAGGGAGGGGAGAGCAGTGCTGAAAACACTATAGAGTTGGAGTTCGCAGCCGCTGTGACACAATCCCAGGTTCTTGAAGATCGCCAGAACGAGATCTAGCGATTCGGCCCAATGGAATTCCAACTCCTTTTGGCGGGGCGGGACTGTGAGGGCGCAGGTAATAAAGGCCCAACAAAAATCAGATATTGTTGGGCCAAATAAAACACGCCCAACAACCTTGTGAGGGCTAGGGTGCAATTATCTAGTAATATATTGAATTTTGAAACGACAGCCAGACCTCTCAACCCATAAGGAAACCAACTATTACTGTAAATGCTTGATAAAATAAAAAGGCTGGGCTAGTTTGGATTTTAACCGACACAAAACTCGAAACTCATCGATCAAGCCGCAAACCGCCTCATTGAGCCATTCGTTCCTCGCATAATTCTAATCTGAACAACAGCAACAAACACACCAACACCAACCTCCTTTCATTCACTCCTCCTCTCAAGTCAATCAGTCACCATGAAGCTCTCCTTCACTGCCGCTGTCGCTGCCGCTGCGTTCTCCACGCATGCCTCTGCCTTCAAGGTCGTTGTAGACAGTAACAACGAATATTGTATCATGCAAGTCAAGTATAGGCGCGACGGGCACTGAATGGGTACTGATGGAACAACAGGAGCCATCGACTGCGCTGCATCTGGAGCATGTCTTAACTGATGGAGATGCGGATTCTACCATCGCTCAAAACGGCGTCAATGATCCAACGGGCGAGATTCTAGCCGCGGTACGAGGGCTCAGCTCCAGCACCATCACCGTCTACGATCCAGTTAGCGGCAACACACTTGCCACCCAGCCATCAACAATCATCACAGGTACCGCAACCCTTGACTGGTGCCAAAGTTACTCCACCTTCGCTCCGGAACACTACTGCAAGGCTGACGGTGCCTGGGATGGGTCTGGGCAAGAGGGCACCTTGGGAGGCACCCTCCAAGAATGCTGCGAAAACAACCATCCCGAGTCGGTGTACAACTCCTGCATTGAAAAGGCTACCGGAATTGTAAGTTCAATCATTTTCACCTCACATCCTGTCATGTTTACTCTCAATACCCGCTTACACTCACACTCCCCCCCCTCCTTTGTCCCCCCAATCTCCATTATTATCCCTCTTCACAGGTGTCCATGGGTGACGCAAGTTGGTATGGAGATCAAACCGATCAAAAGTGTGTTCGCAACTGTGACATCTTGAACTTATTTGACCCGGACTCTGCGGACAGTTTGAGTCTTCATTCCTTTGCTGATGATTGCTGGATCATCTAATACTGAGTATGAGTGTGGAGGTCTCAGACCAGAATGGTTAGACCAAGACTATGCTGACGAAGATGCTTGTTGCGATGACGTTTTCACGTCCCTCCAGGGAGATTTCTGCGCGTACAAGTCAACTACTGGATCAGCTCCTGCCCCTACGCCAGCATATACTGGTACTGATAAATGGTACGTCGATGGAAGCAACAGTATTTGCAAGCAGGATTGTATTGCTGGTACCACGGTTTCGTGCGGTGGAACTATCGAAGCATCAAGTGTTTCACTCTATGACTCCGAAGCAGACTGCTGTTCCGCACAATTGGCCTGGCTCCCATCTGCAGGATGCGAAGCACGAAGTATTGCAGGAGAAAATAATCCTACCGACTTTATTCTGGGCCTCTTCAGATGGCTGCAGGGAGGATTGTACTGGCAGTACTAATTGTGAATCAGCACCCTCGAGCGCAAAACTCTACTCCGATGCGGAGGAGTGCTGCAAGAAGGCGAACAATTGGCTTGACTTGGAATGGTGTGAAACACGTGCGGCTCGTGACTTTAGTTCCACCTCAACAGGCACGGGACAATGGTTTGTTGATTACGAAGATGGTGTCTGCCATAAGGATTGTGGTGATAGCTCGTCTGAGTGTGAGTTGGCCACCAGTGGTTCTTTGAACTTCTTCTCCTCCGCATCAGATTGCTGCAAAGGAAGTCTAGGAAGTGTTGACCAAGATGCTTGCGTACAAGGTTCTACACAAGGTTTGACAATCAGTACAGTTCCAACCAATAAGTGGTATGTTGCTTCCGGTGGATCCGGCAGTGACCAGCCCTGCAAACAGGATTGCGAAACCAGCGGCAGCGCACCGTCGTGTGGAGGAATTGTAGCGAAGAATGGTATCCGTCTGTATGATTCAGCGTCTGATTGCTGCAAGCAAGCTTACAGTTGGGTTGATAGTGATTTGTGTGAAAAGCAGAGCGAAAATGCGGATCAACATACGCTTAAGTGGTATGTGGACTACGGTGCCAACGGTACGTATTTGTGATTATTTCCTGTTGTGATTGCGAACCATCTGGTTGTCCTTCTTCTAATGAACTAACTGATTCTGGTGTTCGTTTCCGTTCACAGTATGTAAGAAAGATTGCGAAGTCGTCAGCACCAGTCCCGAATGCGACGGATATCCAGAAGAACAAAGCACGAAAATGTTCACATCTGCATCGGCCTGCTGCGCTGCCAAGTTGAGTTGGATCACTAAGGAAACTTGCGAAACTGCCAGTATTACTGGAGTTGACTCTACTGATTCCGACTCCCCAGGAACAGGCGCATGGAGGAAGAACGATTCTTGGAGCTACTGTGTGTTGGGTGAGTTTGTTATTCTTCAGATTTCGTGCTGTTCATTTAGTGTGATTCAATCCACATCCAACCAACCATACGCTAACACCACACTTTTTACTTTTTCCTCAGACTGTAAGGAGAGTGGTAACATTGCAGCTGGCGACAACATTTTAGATGTACAGCCATTCGTGTCCTCTGGTGTGAAATTCTATGGTACAGCCGCTGTCAATCTCATAATTACTGATCCTTACCCGCCACAGTGCGATGGTGTCACTAGTGATTCATCTGCAACTCAGTACGAAGGGAGTGTTACGAACTGCTGCAAATCTATTAATTGGGTCCAAGAGGAGGTTTGTTATTACCTCTCTACTGTGGGAACCCCCACACAAAAGTATTTCGCCGATCCAAGCGACCGAACCAAATGCGTCGTCCATCAGAGTGAAGATACCGCTACCGACTATACAACGACACCAGCTGTCGAATGCGCAGCTGGGAAAGTAACTTTCCCAGCAGATTCTGCAGGCGTCGAGTGCGTTGAAGACATTGGTGTCTCAACTAAACTTTATGACTCTCTCGATGAATGCTGTAAGACGAATGTCAGTTGGGACGTAGATTCTTGCAAGTACGGATCCCAGGGTACAGAAGCCCCAGGAACTGGAGACTACTACATTGACTGGTCCATCGAGCAGTGCGTCCAAGATTGCAATACTGAAACACCTGGCTCCCAGTGTAATGGAATCGCCAAAAGTTGGCAAACTACGTTTGGTTCTGAGGAGACCTGCTGCAAACAAATTTCTTGGGTCAATCGCCGCGACTGCCTATACTACCAGACCAGGTAAATGGGTCAACTGCAACGAACTCAGTTGCTTTGTATTAAGGGGAAATTAGATATTCACATGATAAAAAAAGAAAGAAAAAAAAGGGGATTTTACGTAAAGAATGATGAGGATTAGAAATTAGAAGTAAAGAATAAATGAAATGATACCTCAAAATAAGTCTTGACGATCTCCTCCTGTTATTGGTTCCAAAAAAGTAACACCTTCTCCTATGCATCTCATCGATATATATCTTCTTCGCTTCCGATAAGTATGCTACATACCAAAATACTCATGTCAAAAGTCAATGCTACAACATCGCAAGATGATGAGCAAAAAGCCAAGCCAAGTGGCAAAAATGTTCCGAGAGGGTTTCGAACCCCCGACCTTTTCGGTGTAAACGAAACGATCTACCACTGATCTATCGGAACCGTTGTGCTGGTGTTGGCGTTCATTGCAATAGAATCTACACGCACAGACAAACACACTCGCAAAAAAATCAAGCACGGCGGGGTCACAAAAGAGTCCTTATGTACTTCTTATCATGAAATAGGCGAGGCAACAGAGTTGTATTGGTGTTCATCGCATTGCCCTACCAGATTTCACAGTCACACACCACCATCAGCCCACCCACACGAACCTCTCATTACACACACACACAAAACATGGGCAACCTCCTCGGCTCCCCCATCACCACCAAAGACACCCACACCGGCACAACCCTCCTCGACTCCAACAACAACTCTTCTCAATCATCCAACATTGACAACAATGGCGGGGGCGGACTTGAATACGGAATATCATCAATGCAAGGATGGCGTGTTCACATGGAAGATGCTCATATCTGCCAGCCGTTTTTGTATGCGGAAAAGAAGTGTTAGACGAGAATAGTGGCAAGTTACGGCAGCAGCAGCAGCAGAATGGTGGTGAGAATGACTGTGAAAGTGCTGCTATTGAAATTAGTCTCAAACAAGAAAACAGTACCAGAAGTGGATGTGGTGGTGACGGTCTAACGAATGATATTACTCAAGTACCATCCAAACCACCAATCAACAACAGCAACAAAATAAAAACTACTACACACAAATCGCCCTCCCCAATCATTCCCTCTTCGCCGTATTCGACGGACACGGAGGCTCCTTCGCGGCAGAATACGCATCACGTAATTTACTACGTGTGTTGAGTCGTCAGGACAAGTTTGTATTGTATGCGGAGCGGTGGAGGGATCGGGAGGATTATTTGGCGGGTGTGTTGGACTCGTTGAGTGGTAATGGTGGTAATGGTGGAGTTGATGAAGTGGTGAATGATGCAAAGGAGGAGACCGATGATGGTGGGAATGATGGTACGAATGACGATGTTGACAAACAACGTTTGCAGGAATTGAAACAACGTGGTCGAGAGAGTGATGAGAGTGTCAAGAAGATTAAAGAACGTGTACGTCGTCACTTGGGTACTACCCACTGCTCAACAACAACAGATGATCAGTGATAATGATGTCGATAGTACCAACAATGATACGACAACAACAAAAGCCACCACCACCTCCTCTAAACAACAAACTAAAAAGGAAGGATGGTGGAAATCACCCGCCACACCAACTACACCACAACGTACCACCACCACTCCTTTATCTCACAATGACACCAACATCAACACTCCATCATCCTCTTCCAACACAGTAAACCTACCAACCACACCCCAAAACAACACCAACGCACTCCAAATCGCCACAGCAGCCTACGATCACAATCTAATGACTCTATTGGAATCAAGTTTACGTGATGCATTTTGTGATTTGGATAGAGAGATTTATGAGGAGGTTGTTGTCAGTGTGAATGGGGGTATGAGGGTGAGGGATGGTGATGGGGATTTTGGGGATCGGAATAGTTTGTATGGGGTTGGTTATGCTGGTAGTGGTGTGGGTCATTTACTGAAGAGTGGTGATGGTAGTGGAGAAGATTCGACTGCATTGTCATCAACAACATCAGCTGCAGCTGCAGCAACTTCAGACACTCCTCAACAACATCAACCACCACCACCACCAACCCCAACCGACGACGAAGACTCCGGAACAACCGCCTCAATAGTCCTCCTAACACCCCGTTGGATCGTCTGCGCCAACGCCGGTGACTCACGAGCAGTCTACTCCCGTTCCAACCATAGAGTTGTCGCATTAAGTTATGATCATAAGCCCGATGATGAAGAGGAGGAACGGAGAATTACCGATGCGGGAGGATATGTGAGTGCCGGGAGGGTGGAGGGGGATTTGGCGGTTAGTCGTGGGTTGGGTGATTTTCGGTTTAAGGAGGAGGCGGCGGTGTTGAGTGGTGCTCAGGGGGAGAATCGGGATGGACGAGGCAGCAGTAGCAGTGCTGCTGCGAAGAACAATGGTAGTAGCATGCTCAAGCCAGGTGATCAAAAGGTCTCTCCCGTCCCCGACATTATCGTTCAGAACCGTGATATGGCAGAAGATGAATTCATCATTATTGCATGTGATGGGATATGGGACGTCCAAACGAATCAAGAGTGTGTCAAAATGGTAGCCGATATGTTTAGTGAGGGTGAGGACGATTTAGGGTTGATATGTGAAGAAGTTCTGGATCTGTGTTTGATCAAGGGGAGTAAGGATAATATGACTGCTGCTGTGATTAAGTTTCCAAGGCAGGTTGTTGGGAAGGGAGGTGGGGTTATGGCAAGGCGTGAACGCCGTGGTGCAGTAGTAGATGGGGAGAAGGATGAGCATAGTACTACTGCTGCTGCTGATGATGTTCTCAAGACGAGATGAGAATGATTGAGTCATTCAAGTCAGTGTTGTGATTTGGGGAGAGGAGAACCTGTTTCTGCCAGTAGTGTAGCAGCTCTAACCAACTCTAGTTGTTCCTAATAGGGTAGTAGAGGCATGCTCACCTACTTGAGCAGGCAGAGCACCGTCTTGTCCTCTGCATGCTGATCCTACTCTTCATGCTGACTCTGCATTGTTGCACTGTATTGTATTAGCAATCTATCAAGATCAAGTAGCAGCGCTTCCATACTGCTGACTGCAGCATAAGACCCTTGGAGCTTATCTTCATCGTTAGCGTGTTTGATTTGAATTTTGACTCGAGTATGGTATGGGTATGGTATCTACGGTAATGACCCATAGATAGGACAAAGCAAGATCTGGCGGGAAAGACCTCTCTCTTCAGCCACGCACATAAAGGTAGCTCATTAGAGGGATACGATTTCCTATCGTTAGATTAATGGGGGGAACACTTGCATAGAATCGAGTCTAGCTTACATATTGCTATTGGGGATTGGATACTTCACCCTAATCATTTGCTGTGGACTGCTCAATAATTATTTTTCAAAATCCAAAAAATCTTTACACGTCCACAATTAATTCACTACCCCATCCAAGCTCAAGAAGCGTTACACTACCATGGCATCCAGCGAAGAAGCCGCCGCTGCCCCAAACAGCTCCACTACGAGCGATGCTACTACCGCCGCTGCTCCATCGCCCACAACAGCTCCCGCCGCCACAGACTCAGAAACACAACCTGCCGCCACCGCCGCAGAAGTTACCATCGTCGCCCCTCTCGAAATAGGCGACACATGTCAAGTCCTCTGGAGGGATGGATCGACTCATCTTGCTTCCAAGATTATTGAACGTAAAAGCATTATCAATGATGACAAAAGCGCTGCGAAATCTGGCAAGAAAAAAAGCGCTGCTGTCGGAGGGGAAAGCAGCACATCACAGGAGCCGCCAGCAAAAAAAAGCAAGGTGGACGATCCACAAGATATGAACAGCACCACCGCCACAGTCAATACTACAACATCTGAAGCGGCGAATTATCTCTACTATATCCACTACGTAGGCGAAGACCGCCGTCTCGACGAATGGGTACCACTTGACAGATTTGATTTGACCACACTTGTCAAAGTTGGTCATTCCTTTGCCGATCACCACAATCATCATCATCACAACTATCATCATGGCGGCGCCGAGGGAGAAGTTACGGGGAGACGCTCACGACGGGGATCAGATGGGAAATTTGCTCGTAAGAATTTGTCACGTAATGGTGGTGGTGGTGCTGGCACTGCAGGCGGAGGAGATGTGAGTCCACGACAACAGCAAGGGCAAGGGGATGCTAATGATGGCAAAGGAAAGGGAAAGGGGGCACTTACAAATACTTCTACAGCCACCACCACTGCTGCTGCTGCTGATCAAAATCAACCGCAACAACAGCAACAACAAATCGTTCCCGCCTCTTCCAACAACAACAGCAATAACAATTCCGACAATCTTCTCCGTGGAGGCAACTGGCACGGCAATTCCGATCTAGCCGAACTCGAAGCCGAACACCACGAAATCACAAAGGTCAAAAATATCTCCAAAATCATCATGGGGCGATACACCGTCGAGGCATGGTATTACTCACCCTTCCCCCATCCGTACAATCAACTCGACTCACTCTACATTTGCGAATACTGTCTCAAATACATGCGCAAGCCAAAGTTCTATCTCAAACACTGTTCGGGAGAGTGTCCCCATCGTTGTCCCCCCGGGAATGAAATCTATCGTGAAAACAACATTAGTGTGTACGAATTGGATGGAAAGGATCATCGTGTGTACTGTCAGAACCTATGTCTCTTGGCAAAGTTGTTTCTCGATCACAAGACGTTGTATTATGATGTTGATCCATTCTACTTTTATGTCATTACCGAGGTGGATGAGGAGGGGGCACATATTGTGGGATACTTTAGTAAAGAGAAGGTTAGTGCCGAGGAGTACAACTTGGCGTGTATTCTGACCTTTCCGCAGTATCAAAAGTGTGGATATGGAAAGTTTATCATTAGTTTGAGTTATGAGTTGAGTAAACGAGAGGGAAAGCCGGGGAGTCCCGAAAAGCCATTGAGTGATCTTGGGAAGATTTCGTATCGGAGTTATTGGACTCATGTGTTGTTGACATTGTTTGCAGAACAAAAGGGGGATGAGAATATTCAAATCAAGGATATTTCGTTAATGACAGGGATCAAGACGGAGGATATTATTAGTACGTTGCAGAGTTTGAATATGATTCGGTTTTGGAAGGGACAGCATGTGGTGTTTGTGATGCAGGACTTTTTGAAGAAGTATATGAGTGAGCAGAAGAGGAAGAAGAAGAAGTTGAGATTGTGTGATGGAAAGTATTTGAGTTGGGTTCCTCATGCAGAGAGGAAGAAGGGTGGTGGTGCTGGTAGTGGTGGTGTTGGTGGTAGTGACTGAGAGAGACGGGTCGAGTTTCGTTGGGGTTGGTGGGCATAAGTATATGTATGTGGAGGAGAAGAAGTTGAGTGGGGATGGTTTTGGTTTGCATAGGGGCCAATAACAATAAATAAGGAAAGAGGTGGTTGGACATTATTCATAAGAGTATATAAGTAGCGATAAATGAGTTTCACTCGATGTTATGATCGAGACTAGCATCATACCAATTTCTCCTAATCAAGTAAGAAGTACGTTCCCTCTCTCCATGCAAGCACAGAATAGCTTTTGTTGTACTTACTTAGGCCGTTCCTTAGTTTTTACCAGAACGAGAACGTAAATGTATTTTTTTTTGCTTTTGGGACCTTTTTTTGCCTCTCGTCCCTTAGCGATTTACCCAAACCAAAACATAAAAACCATCAAAGTGGCCGCCATTGTGCCAAAAAAGCGCCACGACCCCTCCCTACAGACACACAATGGCGAGGAACACCCTCCGTTCTCATCGTGTGGCTTGTACTCGCCCAACACGTGTCTGAGTCAGTTTTCGACGCCGAATTCTATGGTGCAAGCTGCATCACCCGATGCTGCATTCACAAAGGTAATGCCGCAGAAGTTTACGTAACGCCGCAGAAGTAACAACTCAATATCGTCGTCGATTAATATTGACAACATGGTTTACGCTGATGCGGCAAACATCCTCGCCGACATGCAGGAGGAAGATAACTGGTTTGACGCTGCGACCGGTTCTGTTGATATTCAGGTACGGTGGATCGGCGGCTGACGGCTTTGCGGCGACGTTTTTGGTGTTCCCTAAAGCAAATTGCTTTGGGTAATTTTTTTCAGGAAACGCGGTTCCAAAAAGGGGATTCGCCCTCTTAGGGGAGTTCCTACGTGGCATCGCCCACAGGTTTGCTTTACGTTTTGGTTTGGGGAAAAGCTAAGGAACGGCCTTATGTACAAGGGATATGTAGCAACTCAAAAGTCGCATCAATGTAAATGCAGAACGACTTGAAGACGGGAAATGCTTCACCACCACCATCCACTTTTCCCGCGCAGCTGCGCGATAAACAAATATCTAAATCCTCAGAGTGAGTCGTGCTTTGGCTGAACAAGATGGACAACAACAATTTACAATCCAAAAACCTACACAATTACAAAGAATATTATGATAATGATAAACGCAACTACAGCTGTGTTGCTCGCAACATCGTGGGCACCGCTACTTTCGGGGCAACTGCATCAATGTTTAAATGCAGACGATCCAGACTGCAGGGGTGGTGTAGCAGCCTTTCGTGCCATGCTTCGATACAATAGCAAGTTGGAAGCACAAGGCCAAGGCACTCAAGATGATGCATTACCCTTTGCGCATGTTCAGCTTCTGGATAAGGACAGTGCATTTGTCCACATGCACCCGCTTGGCCTCTCAGTAAATAGATTGATTCTTAATGGTTTGATGGGGCTTGACGTGTTCGCATCGTCACCGTCAATCCTACTGCAGAATAAACTGGACTACGAAGTCTCATCACAAGACATTTCATCTTTGCAAACTCATGACATGCCTTTGCTCTTATCCAATGTTGGCGTACCTCCCACGAACTCATGGCATCCATTTACCAAGGCGGTTCATTTCGATACAGAGACGAGATTAGCAATATTGTCCCTTTCTATGTCAACCGAAGCGCTCAATGTGCCACAAATTCCTGCAGCGTCGGGGATGTTACGATATGTGCGCAAAATGAATGAGGAGAATGGATGTGTTATGCCATCGTCGAGCCATTATACGGCATATAGTGACTCCTTTTTGAACAGTAATGTTACCAATAAGGTGGGGGAGGTTAGTCCATCCAACTGCTGGTTGCCGGTAGTGCAACATTCTGACAAGGGCGCCGACCCATTCGAGTCTTTCTTGAAAGCCATGGCACTATTGCCTCAAGGTCACAGACCAGCAATGATTATCGACATTGAGGGCAATGTCAAAGAGTACGAAGAGCCGACCCTGATTGAAGGAATTTGGGTGGCTAGTCTCGAGTTGAATAGCAGAACTTACTTTCAACACAAGTTGGAAATGTCGTACGATACAACTTACGGACTTCAACTTGACAATGTTGAGCTTATCAATGCTCCGTTGTCCCCTCTCCCAGATGAGATGAAGGATGAAATTTATAGACAAGAAATTGATATGTTGAGAAAAGCGGCAGACGAAGCAATGACAAATAACCCCATCATTGGTTACTCTGATGAAATGCCATTTGCTCGAGACTTGACCAGCTATAGACCTTGCAAATCTGGAGAGTGCCCGATCGGCAACCTCTTCACTGACGCCGCACGATGGTATGCCAAGGCAGATGTTGCATTCATCACCAGCGGTGGAGTTCGTGGGCCTGGATGGCAGGCTGGAGATGTCCATGTGAGCAACGTTTGGGAATCTCTCCCTTTCCCGAATCTTCTATGTACGGGGAAGATCAATGGGGTGCACCTTTTTCAACTGCTCAATTACTCCATGTCAGTGGCCACCTTTGAAGGCGAAAACACAGATGATGGTGGAAGATTATTGCAATTATCGGGGTTGAAGGTCACGTACAACACCGAGTTGAGCCCCTCTCGCATCATCTCCATTGACGTTTTAGATAGAGAATCAGGGGAGTTCAAGCCAATCGATCGCCTTCAAATCTACGAGTTTGCCACTGATAGTTATCTATGTGGTGGCTACAAACCATTTCCAGGTCTCTTGGGTCGTGACAATCTTGTGGTTGCAGGGGAACAGCCTGGAACGATTATCGAGAAGCTATATCAGGAGATATTAGCCGATTTTTTGGATGCAACAACATCCCTTGATTCACCGTACAACACTACAATAAAGAATCGCCTTGTGAATGACACTGCTGCAACAGAAGTTCTCAACTTGGTTCAGACAGAGAAAAGTTGTGTTCCAGGCGAGTATTGGGAAGCTGCTATTCAGACATGCTTGCCTTGTGCAGTCAACTTCGACGTTTCCTTCTCCAAGGAGCTGATTGAATTCGAGGCGACTGATCGAGGCCGAGTTGAGACAATAACCTTGACAAATAATGAAGAGTTCGATGTAGCCATTATTCCAAAGATATTACCAGACTGGCTGGTATTGGATTCGGCTCAAAGTGCTTATGCAGGTTCTGATACTCCAACCACTCTTGGAGCAGGCGAGAGCCTGGATTTCTCCATGAGCATGAGCATTATACCATCTGAATTGGAGGAGGGGACAGTTTATGTGACTATTGCATTTGGAGTTTTAGATGGAGGAGATTATCATGGCTGCGTTGGGTCTGATGCTGGCTTTTATATCACAATGCGTGTGTTACCGACCGAGCAATTGAATCAGCTCGGTCAAATTCGTGCTGCTGGGTTCACGCTGTTTGGAATCATAGCAATGACATCCGTATCCTGCGCAGGCTTTGTCATCTGTCACAAGCAACATCAAGTTGTAAGGGCGTTGCAGCCCATCTTCCTTCTCTGCATTTGCTGTGGTGCTCTGTTGATGGGATCGGCCATTGTACCATTAAGCATCGACGACAAAATTGCATCACAAAGCGGATGTGACATATCTTGCATGGCTTTACCATGGCTTTTATCTTTGGGTTTCAGCGTGGCTATCAGCGCTTTATTTGCCAAGCTGTGGCGAATCAACAGAATCATTTTAGCAAGCGTTACAATGAGGAGAGTTAAAGTCCGTGTACAAGATGTGTAAGTGACTACATTTGCATTGTGAAACATCACTCGATTAGATTCGCTGACATTATTCATGATGTTCACTTCTTCTATTTATGTCTTAGCGCTATGCCTTTGGTCGTCCTATTGGTCGTCAATATCACAGTTCTGCTCTGTTGGACACTGATAGATCCATTAGTGTACAAACGATTTGAGATTGATGGTGCTTCTTGGAATACCTACGGACGTTGCGTGGGATCGTCAAATGTGTCCAACACGTTTCTGATCATACTCAGCGTTTTGAACTTGGTCATGTTGTTCCTTGCCTTGTTTCAGGCTTGGAAAGCACGAAAGATCAGCGATGAATTCAGTGAAACTAAGATTGTCGGCGGAGCGGTAAGTCGCTCAAACGCATGTTCGTTTTATTGCTTTAATCAAGTACTCACAGGAATCTTCCTCTTTGCCCCAGCTCTATGGTTGGCTGCAGCTTCTTATAGTTGGAGTACCAGTTGCATTACTGATTTCAGAAGATGACACAACTGCAAGATACTTTTTGTTTGTCGCTCTGATCTTTTTGGTGTCCATGTCGATGCTATTAATCATATTTGTCCCTCTGATCGTCCAAACAAAGAGGGCCCAGAAGAAGCGAAAGCGAAGGTCGTCACAAGAGAGTAGGGAGCTTCCGCCTATTATAGACAAGAGCGGGAGAGCACAGCTGGTAAAGTTTCAGTTGTTTCTCCCTTGTCTACTGTGCAAGATGAATCAGCAGCGATCCCGTCAGTGTAGTAGCCAGTAGCATTGCATGGCAGTGATCACTCTTCCTCCATCATCATCATAAATTAGTGTATGTAATTGAAAACCTGAGCTGTTCAAAATGCCCCCTCCTGCGCACCTTCCATACTCATACTTTTCATTCCACAACGGCCCATCCATTAAACCCTGCACGACGATATCTTCTTGGCAAATAATCTCCATCTATCATCCCATCCATCGTATATGAGTATTGCTAAAGGATTCCTCATTTCTCATATTTGTCATTTACACACCCGTCACAAGTCACGCACAGCAATCGTCACAAATTTCAATTGTCCTTAGTGACTAAAAAGACTGCGACAGCAAACACACTTCTCACATCGGTAAACTTTTTCTTTTTGTACACGACGGACGCTTTGTTGTAGCAATAGTGCATCTTTCGTCTGTTCTCCTTTGAAAACCCTACAAAATACAATGATAAGGATACATACTCGTGAACCGTCGTATGTACGAACCCCCTCCAACTTCAACTTCCCATGCAACTTTGGAGGAGAAGTTTTTGTGTTGTTCTTCGGACTTCACGGTGAAGTCTCACAGAAGATGAGGTATCGTCGTTGCACTACAACTACGTCTTGGCCCCGGCAACAACCACATAAAGCATTGCCATCACAGCATATCATTCTTATTATATCATCATCATCAATAGATTATCGAAGTAGGTGAGTTTGCAGACGTCCGGAGCAGATCTCTTTAGTTTCATCTCAGATGGCATCTCACAAATAATACTATTTTGACGCCACATTTTTTGCTGTGCAGAATATTACGATGTGGACAAAGCCTTTAGCAGCTCTGCTGCTCAGTTGCATCGCACGAGGAGGAACTGCTGCCGCAAATTTGTTCGATGATGAAAATGAACAAGTTGGCGTCGCTGCTGAGGCTCCAAAGACGCATAGATCTCGTGCACATTATAATCTATTTGATGCTCCGGGGGAGGAGGAGGAATCAGAGAGATACACTTGCAAATCCATCGTTGCAATTGCGTATTCTTCTCGCCAGCCAGTGGAAAGGAGGGAGGAAGCCAAGAGGCTCCGCAAAAAGAAGCACTCAACTGATACGAGCAGTGATGATGACAACGAAGAATTAGTAGATCAACATCCAGAAGAAGGATTTGTGTGTGAACTCGAAGGTGGTAGTATTGCCCCCATTGAAGCTACTGGAAGAGATGAGAGCAGCTCTCTCAAATGGCACTTTGATCTCTGCCGTTAGCACGATGGAGGTTGATATGTTTGATGCTGTCGAGGAAGATGATGAGTTGGGGGGGGATGATGTTGGTGTGAGCGGGTGGGACACGCCCCCACAGAGTCGTAGCAAAAGTGCAAAGTTGCCTCCTGGTCCTATTCATCTTTCCAGCAATTCGCGCAGGCTCGTCGAGCATCCACAACGTCGGTTGAATCGCTTGAAGGGGGTGAAGAAGTTGCTAGTGATTCGCATGACAGATAAGACTGGGTCAATAAAAAACGTGATTTTTTTTTTAGCCAGGTTCGCGGAAAAAAAATAAAATTCGAGGGCCAAGAAGTAGTGCGTGAATGCAATATGAAGTCTTTATGTGATATTGGTGTATGTTATATCGTTGTAAAGCTCTTTAAAAGGTCTTCTTTGTATTTGCAAACGTTTAATAATAAAATTTGTGTAGGGCTTTCTCAACGTAGCAACCTAAACACTTTTGTGAGAGTGTTCGTCAAAAATAATCTGGCTAAATTAGAAAATCACGTTTTTTATTGACCCAGTCTTAGATAGTGGTGGCCTAGAACCACCTGGAGATGCGGATTACTATTCGAACAAGTTTTTTGGGACATCGGGAGATACAGAGACTCCAAAAGCTCAGATATATGGATGTAGTAATGGAGGTGAGTCTATTTCATTCACAATTGTACAATTTGGATTGATTGTTGTTCACAGCTATTCACTCACCCTACTTCTTATTAATTCCTTTCAGCTATGGAACTATCTCCCGATTTTGGTAGTGACCTGAACGACAAAATGACTGCAGATGGAGTTTTGGATGTGACGATCAAAAGCTCTCTAAAGAAAATTTCGACAGAGGATGCATGGCCGTTGGCACAGAAAGAAGCTGAGGATATACTTGGTTGTAAACTTCCTTATGGGTGTGGTGCTGATCATGTTGCGTTTTTGATGGAAGATTGCCATAAAGGTGGCTGTGGGTGGGCTGCTTATGCCTACATTGACTGGTGGCCTTCGGTCTTTGTAAAAGACTATGGAACACATCCTGCGGTGGTCACTCATGAACTTGGAGTAAGTCATACTGTGAACATATTTTGCCTACTGCCCTCAGTCAAGCCGTCTAACCTCACAATTTTCTACTCTATCGAACCAATCTTTAGCACAACCTGAAGTAAGTCATATTGCGAAAAGAATATTTTGCCCATTGCATGCAGTCAGCCATCTAACTCACAAACGTCTATTACTATTATCAAACCAATCTTTAGCATGGCACACTCTGGGTGGACAGGGGCGTCTCGATTAGTGCAATATGCGGACCATTCTTGCGCGTGAGTCATCATAATTTTTGCCTACAATCATTTCATAAAACAGAGCTAACCCTCCCTCCTCTCTCTTTTGTAAATTCCATAGAATGGGGAATCCTTATTTTACATATTACCACGATAAAATTTGCTTCAATCCAGCAAAGAATTTCCAGATTGCCAACTCTGGAGCCTGGTATGATGAAAAGTACGTAATTACTTTGAATATGAATTCGGACACACCATACAGGGAACTTCGCTTTGTGGGCGTTGCCGAATACGACAAGGTTGCCCAGTATGATTCGGAAACAAATGAAGATATTGCTGTAGTTGTGAAGCTTGAAACTGGCTCTGCTGTAGACTTCTTCGTTGGGTTCAATAGGAAAACAGGGCAAAATTCACACAACAAGCTTGCATCAGACGAAGTAACGATTATTGAAGCAGGTGCCAATGGCGAAAGCTATGCTCAGTCCTGGTTTACAGCTGGGTTAGCACAAGATGAAAGTCACTCATTTAGCAAATGGGCAAAAACCAATGAGGAGCTGGTCGTCAAAGTCGTCAATATTGACACATCGGAGGCGCCGGGATATGCAGGTAAGACGCAGATAGCAGAGAATATGCAAACAAATGTTCTGTGTACTTTCAGTCCAACTCACAAGGCGCATTGCTTATTCATCGTCAACTTTTAGATGTTATAATTGCTCTGGGAGGTGCTACAAAAAGTCCTACGCCCGTACCTACACCCGCCCCTGGTACGAGTAGTCCGAGTATTTCGAGCAGTCCTTCTCATGCTCCGATCATTTCGCCCTCGATGGTGCCCTCCGTGTCACCAACTCTAATGCCAAGCACATTCCCATCTGGCTCACCGAGTCGACCACCTGGTATATCTCCCACCAAGAAGTTCAGTACCAAGGACAAGAATGCGAATCAGAAGGCTAAAGGTATCATGTACCAAATACAGGCTGAAGAAGCAGATGTTAAGATCGAAAAGATCTCTTTCAAGACCAAAGATGACAAGGATACTGAAGTTCAGGTCTACTTTCAGCTTGGCGCTTATGAAAGCTTTCCAGGCGGAGGCATGGACTCAAATGACTGGGAAGAGCCCGTTTTCGATGATATCCCTGACAGAACTTCTGATGGTTTGAGAGAGGTGGTTTTGGACGAAGTCCTCACTATCCCAAAGGGTGAAACGGCATCCATACAAATCGTTGGTAAGAAGGAGATTCTGTATGAGGAAGGAGACAAGGAGTTCGCCGTAGCTGCTGATACAGGAGATTTCAAGATGAGCACTGGACGCTCCACGAAAAAAGCCTTTGAACAAAGATTGAAGGACGCAGATTTTGTTGGAGAGATCACTTACCACACATACACAGCGAAAGTGACATCTACTCCTTCGTTGTCGCCGTCTTCTTCAAAACTTCCTACTCTGCCACCCAACGATGATTCAACCTCACCTTCCATGTCACCATCGAATCGTCCATCATCATCTGAGGATGACGGTAACGGTGGTGATGACACTCCTAAAGAGTATGATACGCCCAATGTAAACGATGCAGGAGATAACGCCAAAGGAATAATGTTTACGATCACTTCAAAGTCGAAAGAAGTTCGCATTACAGATCTTGGTATTATTGGGAAAGATGCCAAGGAATCGGATCTTTGGGTATACTATCAAAAAGGCTATTATGCCGCATTTGATGCACTAAACAAGGATGCGTGGGATGAAGCCTTGAAGAAAAAAGTCGCGCTGGTCCCAAATGAGATTTTCGACCTGAAGTTGGATGAGGACATTACCATTCCTGCTGGCGAAACTGTATCAGTGTATGTAGTGAGTAAGAAGGGGGTGTTGTACGAGAAGCCTTCCAAAAATGAGTTTGATATCTATGCACAAAGTGGCGACTTCGATGTGAGGGTGGGAACGACGACAAAGAAGGAGTTCCAACAACCCGAGAAGTTGGCAGAATTTGCAGGTCGTTTGTGTTTGTGTATACAAAAGGGTAAACTGTAGTGTTGAGTGGGGATCACCTGCTATGTATAAATCTTGTGTGAGATTAGCAGAGCAACTTAACCTAAGAAGAACAAAGTACATGTACGTAGTGCCTGTCATTGTCTTGTTCTGTGTGATCGCATGCAAGTCGCAATACAAGTATATTTTAACCTTAAAAACCTGCTTTTGAGACGCTATCACTACTTTTAACAGTTGGAATCAATACAGTTAATCTTTGTTGAAAGAAATAGAGTACCGTGTCAAAATGCCCCATGTTTTGGTATCTACTTCTACAGATAGATGGAACATCAAAATAGTTAGGGTCCAATCCAGAATTAGCAGCAACCCTTCCATTCTTCACCTCAGGGAGAACGTAGTGGTAGTGCAGAGGTAAAGATATCGGTATTATTGATTCATATTCACAGGAATGAGGTGATGCTGATGCTCTCCTGAATGCTCTCAATAACCTCCGCAATTATGTGGATGTGGATGAGGAGAGGCTACGTCATTGAGTTGGACAGAAACATGTCATTAAGTAAAGCCATTGCAAAGAATCCTCATCCAGTCAACACCATGTTGAGTTTTGTGATGGTACAATACGTATGACTCTCAAGACATAAGAAAACATTGGCAGTCTCCTTTACTTTGAGGCTAATCCCAAAGGCAAATCTCAAATTTGTCCTTCATACAGACAGAGCTTATATAGCTAGATTGCTATTGTGCTATCATCATGTGCAGCTTTGAAAGATGCCCATCTATATCAGTAGAAGACGATATAATTTAAGATTCATTACATTGTTCTCCGTGGCAAACTGATGCTTTGCCACAATGCCGCCCACAGTCCACGAGTATTCATCTCATCCTTTGTTCTCTCTCTTTTGCTCGTACAATCTTATCGACGAAATCTCTGAATTATTCGAAGTAGATTATTCACGATGTGTTCTGCACTAAACCTTTTCCCTTTCAATATATATACTCGATTGCATCATTCATTCCTACCACTCAAACTTACAAAGCCTCAAAAGTAATCTCCTGAGTCTCAACCTGCGAAACCCCCTCAATCCCCTTCAACCTCTCCAAAAACTCACTCTCCAGCGGTTCATAATTCGCCTCGGCCCACGCCCCATGCTCCTCCAACGGCTGAACAATACTAACCTTAAAATCCAAACATCCACCACACACTTGCCTCGTTACCTTGGCACCTGGCAACTCCTTAAGTTTGGGTAGGTATTCGGAGAGGAGAGCTTGGCATTCTTTGAGTGAGTCCGAGTCTCCTGGTCCGCCGGACGGGCCGGCGGTGTATTTGCATCTCCATTCGCGTGCGACGTTTTCGAATGCTATTCCTGTTTCACCGATTTCGGCTCGGAGTTGTGTGGAGCTGTTGGGGGTGCCGCCGATGGGGGCAAAGGCGGTGGTGATTGCTAGGGTGGAGAGGAGAACTGCGGCTTGAATCTTCATGGTTGTTGTTGTTGTTTTTGTGAGAGAGTTTTGTGATGAAGTGTCAAAAATCCAAAATGGATCTTCGTGCGTCACTCTTGATGCGACAGGATACCCATCTCAAGTCTGTCCACCCATTTTTGCTCCACAAAATCACTCATCGATTTCCCACACATCAAAGCAAGCAATGCTTGGTGCCGAAGAACATGTTCTTTCACTTCCTTGCCAACTTGGATCTTTTTGCTTGCCATCAACTTTTTGTGATCAAAACTCTTCCACGCCACAGGATCTTTTTTCCACCATCGAATCGAAATACGCTGTCGTAGATTACAATCAGTGCAGCACTTAGTTGGCTATCCGTAGGCCATCGTTAACAACACCACACATCACAGCATATAATCAATCATGAGATTTTTCAGCAGCACTTTGGCTGCACTCAGCCTCCTCACCGGCACATCCGCCTTCTCACCCTCCACCACCATTCGCTCCACCACCACCATCCACAAATCCACCACCACATCCCTCTCCGCTGTCACCCCCTCAACCCTCTACGACAAAATCTGGTCCTCCCACATAGTCGACGACGATGGCCTCTCCGCCCTCCTCTACATCGACCGCCACCTAGTCCACGAAGTCACCTCCCCCCAAGCATTCGAGGGACTTCGTCTCGCATCTCGCTCCGTCCGTCGACCCGATTGCACTTTATCCACGGTCGATCACAATGTGCCCACTACGGATCGATCGGCATTGATTGATGTCGCGCAATTTATTGAAGAGGCGGCCAGTAGGACTCAAGTGGTGCAGATGCAGACCAACGTTGATGACTTTGGACTCAAGTACTTTGGGATGGAGGATGAACGACAGGGTATCGTGCATATTATCGGTCCCGAGCAAGGATTTACACTGCCAGGGTGTACCACCGTCTGCGGGGATAGTCATACCGCCACCCATGGTGCATTTGGAGCACTAGCGTTTGGGATTGGAACGAGTGAGGTGGAACATGTGTTGGCGACGCAGACTTTGCCGCAGACCAAGGCGATTAATATGTTGATTCGGATTGATGGACCGTTGGGGGAGGGGGTTACCTCGAAAGATATCATTTTGCACGTTTGCAATGTGATTGGTACGGCGGGTGGAACTGGTGCCACGATTGAGTTTGCGGGTGAGGCGATTGAGAGTTTGAGTATGGAGGCACGAATGAGTATTTCGAACATGGCCATTGAGGCAGGTGCGAGGGCGGGGATCATTGCTCCGGATGAAGTGACCTTTGAGTATTTGAAGGGACGGCCCATGTGTCCTTCGGGAGAGGAGTGGGATAAGGCTGTGGAGTATTGGAAGACGTTGAAGACCGATGAGGGGGCCACGTTTGATAAGACTGTGGTGATTGAATCGAAGGATATTGCTCCGACGGTGACGTGGGGGACTAGTCCTCAGGATGCCATGCCCGTGAGTGGAATTATTCCCCGTATTGATGAGGAGGGACATGATGAGGCACGTCAGGCGGCTGTGGCTCGTTCTCTGGACTACATTGGTTTGGAGGGGGGGACCCAAATTGAAGGAACTCCCATTGAAAAGGTATTTATTGGAAGTTGTACCAATGGACGTATTGAGGATATTCGTGAGGTTGCTGCCATTGCGATTGGACGTAAGGTTGCCGATGGTGTTCATGCCATGGTTGTGCCTGGAAGTGGATTGGTCAAACATCAGGCTGAGATGGAGGGACTTGATAAGATCCTCATTGAGGCTGGATTTGATTGGCGTGAACCTGGATGTTCCATGTGTCTTGCCATGAACCCCGACAAGCTCAAGCCCCAGGAACGATGTGCTTCTACCTCCAATCGTAACTTTGAGGGACGTCAGGGTGGTGGGGGACGTACTCACTTGATGTCCCCCTCCATGGCTGCTGCTGCCGCTGTTAGTGGAGGTATTGCCGATGTTCGCAAGTTCCCCTATTTGGGTACTGAAGAGGAGGATCCTCGTACTAGAAATGTGGATGTGAGGAGCAACGTGTTTACCACCGAAAGTTATGTCTCCCCCGGAGCAGTCATTTCTCCTCCTGCTCCGTATTTGGCAAGTCAAGGTGAAGCTGCTGCAGCTGGTGGACCCGCTGGACTTCCCAAGTTCAACGTTTTGACTGGAGTTGCTGCCCCCCTCGACATTCAAAATATTGATACTGACATGATCATTCCCAAGGAATTTCTCAAGACCATCCAACGTGCTGGATTGGGCTTTGCTGCATTTGCCGAACTACGATATGAAAACGCCGAAGAAGTTGCTACCATTGGAGCCGATGTGGCCAAGAACATCCCCGACTTTGTCTTGAACAAGCCTGGATATGAAAATACTCAAATCCTCATTGCCGGTGATAACTTTGGATGTGGAAGTTCAAGGGAGCACGCCCCATGGTCAATCAATGACATGGGCATCCGATGCATCATTAGTACATCCTTTGCTGATATCTTTTACAACAACTGCATCAATAACGGTATGCTTCCCGTGACTTTGCCCAGGGATCAAATTCAGTTGCTCCTCGAAGATGCCGGTACCCCAGGCACCGAAATTACTGTCGATCTTGAGAACAGCAAGGTGATCCGTCCCAACGGGGATGAATTCTCATTTGAAATTGATGCATTCAAGAAGCACTGCTTGTTGAATGGTCTTGATAAGATTGGTTTGACCCTTGATAAGGAAGATAAGATTATCGCATTTGAGAAGGAGCGTTCAGAGAACTACCCCTGGTTGGATGGTGCAAGTTTGAAGGTACCTGAAAAGATTAAGATGTACCCTGGAGCTGGAATTTGGGATAAAGTTGCAGCGTAAAAGAAGAGTTGATTAAACTGTACTAATTGTATTGACGAGGAAGCCAAAACTTTGTCTGTTGGGAGAATTAGCGTTGTTTGTGGTGGAGATATCTTTTCTTCATATTAGAAATTAAGTAGTAATGAGAATGAACTAGAGGTTCTGACTGCGACGCTGTTTGGTTCTGTCCTCGGCATGAGAAGACTCCAATTGATGTTATATGATGTCTCTAGACACACCTAATTTCGGAGTACAATGAGAATCAACTGCAACACGTGTGAGCCAAGCCAACGCATGATCAAAAACTAGTCCAATAGACACTTCATTTGATAAAAAAAAGCACTGCTAAATAACATTAACTAAGCGCATCAACTGACAACGCCAACACGAAACGATGCTAACACGAAATGATTCGTGGACCGACATGGCACCTCGAGCCATTTTTAATGATCTACATGTACCACATCAAAATTTATACAGCCTCTTCGGCATCACTTGCTTCAGCATCCCCGTCTAATGGATCCTTTGAATCAGTAGCCCGGAAGCCCTCGTCCACAGACTCAATGGGTCCGTCAAGGGCATCATGTGATCCAACGGCGTGTCCACGGAATCCACCTCCGTACATCTTTCCAGTGTCGTCAGCAAAGTCCTTATCGGCGTGGTTGTTGGCAGCACGCTCCTCGGGGGTTCCAACGTAGACCTCGTCGTATTCGTATTTGAGGGCCTTCTTCATGATACGAGCCAATACCCAGGCTCCGGCGCAGAGTCCAGTCCACTCAAGGAAGAGGGCGAAGCACAAGAGGACGTAGGTGACGGGGTTGTTCAAGAAAGCAATGGGGAAGGCAGATGCGGCCAATTGCCATGTGATGGAGGCAAGGATGGTGGTGATGACAGCGGCGTGGAAGCCAAGGTTGAGGAAGGCTTGGGCACTATCCGACACTCCGAAGATGTTTCCATCCTCATTTACCGGGTTGGATGTTCATTGAGGTGATGGAGGCAACGATGAAGAAGGAGGCTACAACGGTGAGCTGACGTCCAATCATGAATCCAGGAAGGTTCTGTCCATTTCCCTTGAAGAGAAGATCACATGTCTTGCGGCCGAAGAAGGTGGTTCCACGTGCACTGGCAGGGAGCTTGGCAACGGCGAAGAAGGCAATCTGCATACCCTCCAACATACCGACGATGCACATGAGGAAGAAGAAGAGGAAGACTGAGGCACCGTTGGACACACTGGGGTACTTCACAGCCATCATGGTCCTTCCTTGGAAGAGAGCGGAGATGACAACGGCCAAGGAGAATCCGAGGATGGCAAGAGACATGAGCACACGTCCCCAGAAGAAGAGGAGTGTGAATCCTCTCTTGGGCTCTTCGTTGGAGTGGATGGGCTTTCCAGAAGCAAGGGAGAGCACGTTCTGGATCAAGTAGGATGAGTGCATAATTCCGGAGAACTCAATGCACATGGCAGTGTAGAGGGTGAAGAGGGCGAAGTAGTTGTTGATGAAGTCAAGCATACAGTGGGAAGCGTTGACCTGGGTGGTGAGCTGTCCAAGTTGACATGTGAAGATGATCATACCGAGTCCGACATCGAGGAAGATAGTCTTCAACCATCCGGGCATACCGAGCACATCAGCATCGCCGCTGGTGGGGGCACCGCATAAGTTAATGATGAACACAACCAAGAGAACCATGAATTGACGGCCCATGAGGTAACGATCCAAGTTGTCGCCCAAGAAGGCGGTGGCGGCGTTCAAATAAGTGACAGGATGGGTGTCCTTGTAAAGCTCGGGGTCGACGGGTGGAAGACCAACGAGGGAAGCCTGTTGTCCCTCAATCATGGAGAGCCACACGACGGCAGCGATACACACGAAGAGAGCGGCCCATGGAGATACGTCGGCGGCGAGCTTTGTGTTTCCGGTGAACATCAAAGAAACGACGAGCACGATGGAGAAGATGAGAAGAACCACGGAGTATGCGTAACGGAAGATGGTGAAGGGGGTGAGCTTCACATCATGGGCGTCAGCGAGCTCCTCCTTTTTTATTACTACAGCGTCGGTCATGGTGTATTATTTGATTGATGAGGTAAGTAATGACGGGTATTGTCAGAACAAATTATGAACAACGGTGGTCGGAGGGAGTTGGTTTCCTTGTAGGCGCGTGGGATATGATCTTTCTTGCGGTTGAGCCGAGATAACCCAACATGATCATTGAGCTTCTGGCCAACGCACAATTCGCCGATTGCTGTTTAATTCAAAACTGAATACCAATTCCTACGTTGAATCTGAATCTTATAACTGTCTTTTTGAGGTAGGGTTACATATCCGTAACTCCACTGTACTTACAACTACTTACCGAATCTCAATCGGAGCGTGACAACGATCAGGCACGCACGAACCAAACACGAACAGTTGTAGCATAATAGACACTTACTGCGACAGTAGAGCATGTGTCGTGGAGAGGCGATGCTACTGAAATTTGATGTGTAGGCTCAAGATTGATCAGACACATCATATGCTCAATTTTGTTGGATGACTTATCTAGGTTCTAAGAAGAAGGAGTACTCTTTACTTCTGTAATGAGTACTGTAAAGAGAAGATTTAGAATAGTGTTCATTTCTTCATACTTGTATCTATGATGTATTGCGTAACAAGCATATAATCTTTGAACACAATCAAACGCAGTGTACAGAGAATGACTCAATGTGCCACAGCCAAGCTACCCTAACTATCAACTCTCTCTCAATCTATACATTACATTTGTGTCTTTAGCAACCAAGTATGGGCATGATCATCTTCTCTCTTGGTATTATTAGTATATGTGTTGTTCTGTATTACAAGTTCCCATGATAAACTCCTAATTCATTCTTGCTGTTCTCTTGCATTAGACAAATTCATCTCAACCAGCCCTCCTGTTCATTCATTGACGATTCTTTTCTTTTTGTGGAGTCCCACCCCAAACCATTGCCAGGCATATGACTAGATGAGCATCGTCTTCATCGTTGATGATAGCAGCAATGATAAATGATAAGATCAGCTTTAGTGAAGGTAACAATGAGCTGAAAGTAGACAAAGAACAAAGAAGATTGAGGGAATGAAGTTACATTACTTGTATCAATCTAAGCTAGATAACTCTTCACATCGAAATCTGTTCTGACATCTAAATGCTGTTCACCAGCAGGCTTTCTCGTGTATCACAAGATAACGGTCAAAAGGAATCGTTCTCACAACATTGGCATTTCTCGTCCTGCGTTCAATTTATACAGAGGAATTAAATACATGATCTGATTCAGCGAGTTACAAGCGAACAAGATCAGAGGCGGCGCACATCAACGATAGGAATTAGTATGAATCGCTGTAATATCGCTTCCCACGATGTCGCGACTTCAATGTGATTTACTCTTTTAGGCGATCGGGCGATTTGGCTAATCTTTCCTCAACGCAAATGACGCCGTTTTAATCTCATAAAAAGTTGAGGACGCTATTGTCATCATCTCTCTAGCAACAAAACAATATCCACCATGACCGACGCTGTAGTAATAAAAAAGGAGGAGCTCGCTGACGCCCATGATGTGAAGCTCACCCCCTTCACCATCTTCCGTTACGCATACTCCGTGGTTCTTCTCATCTTCTCCATCGTGCTCGTCGTTTCTTTGATGTTCACCGGAAACACAAAGCTCGCCGCCGACGTATCTCCATGGGCCGCTCTCTTCGTGTGTATCGCTGCCGTCGTGTGGCTCTCCATGATTGAGGGACAACAGGCTTCCCTCGTTGGTCTTCCACCCGTCGACCCCGAGCTTTACAAGGACACCCATCCTGTCACTTATTTGAACGCCGCCACCGCCTTCTTGGGCGACAACTTGGATCGTTACCTCATGGGCCGTCAATTCATGGTTCTCTTGGTTGTGTTCATCATCAACTTATGCGGTGCCCCCACCAGCGGCGATGCTGATGTGCTCGGTATGCCCGGATGGTTGAAGACTATCTTCCTCGATGTCGGACTCGGTATGATCATCTTCACATGTCAACTTGGACAGCTCACCACCCAGGTCAACGCTTCCCACTGTATGCTTGACTTCATCAACAACTACTTCGCCCTCTTCACCCTCTACACTGCCATGTGCATTGAGTTCTCCGGAATTATGCACTCATCCTACTTGATCCAGAACATCCTCTCCCTTGCTTCTGGAAAGCCCATCCACTCCAACGAAGAGCCCAAGAGAGGATTCACACTCCTCTTCTTCTGGGGACGTGTGCTCATGTCTCTTGCCATCCTCGGATTCTCCTTGGCCGTTGTCATCTCCGCTCTCTTCCAAGGAAGGACCATGATGGCCGTGAAGTACCCCAGTGTGTCCAACGGTGCCTCCGTCTTCCTCTTCTTCTTCCTCATGTGCATCGTCGGTATGTTGGAGGGTATGCAGATTGCCTTCTTCGCCGTTGCCAAGCTCCCTGCCAGTGCACGTGGAACCACCTTCTTCGGCCGCAAGACATGCGATCTTCTCTTCAAGGGAAATGGACAGAACCTTCCTGGATTCATGATTGGACGTCAGCTCACCGTTGTAGCCTCCTTCTTCATCGTTGCCTCCATCACCTCAATGAACATCCAACCCGGTAATGAGGATGGAAACATCTTCGGAGTGTCGGATAGTGCCCAAGCCTTCCTCAACCTTGGCTTCCACGCCGCTGTTATCACCACCATCCTTGCCTCCATCACATGGCAATTGGCCGCATCTGCCTTCCCCATTGCTTTCTTGAACAACCCCGTCACCTACGTCCTCTTGTGCTTTGCCCTCTTCCTTGAGTGGACTGGACTCTGCGCCGGAGCCTGGGTATTGGCTCGTATCATGAAGAAGGCCCTCAAATACGAATACGACGAGGTCTACGTTGGAACCCCCGAGGAGCGTGCTGCCAACAACCATGCCGATAAGGACTTTGCTGACGACACTGGAAAGATGTACGGAGGTGGATTCCGTGGACACGCCGTTGGATCACATGATGCCCTTGATGGACCCATCCAGTCCAAGGATGACTTCGATGAGGAGACTCCTGTTGAGGCCAGTGCTTAAGCATATGCGCATCATGTTGCAGGTTTGATCTTTAATCTTGATGTAGTTAGTGTGTTCAGTTCCTTGGCTTTTTTATAAGGGCCATGAGACAATTGATATTTAAATGTAAATGATACGATTTTTCCAAAATTTGATACTGAGTTTGTGCCATTTTACATCTGCTGTTGAATTGCTTGGATAACATCGTTCACATCATGTGTTTCAATTCTCTGCAGCTTTTTAATACACACACATGTGCCTGCTACCACAAAGTAGTGAATGAAGTAATGACTGTGGACATCTCTTTTCCGTACTCTGCTCTGTTGACAACAAGCTCATAGAGTATGTACAATTCATCTCCTACGGTGTAGTGGTACATACATATTGTATGAAGGGCGATCGATCAGGGGGCGGGCTGGCTCAAAAGAAAAAGATGACAGGTAGTTACATAGGTGAGGAAAATTTAGTTTACCGTACCGGCCTAAGAAGGTTGGTTACTCATCACGTTACACGTGCATCCGGCACAGCTCATCATTCATTCTCGATCGTCTGTCACGCACAGGGGCTTCTTCCCGGCCAAAACAGGCTTCTTGCCTCAAGAAAGATTTTGCAATCCTCACACTTGCCCTCCTCCGCCTCGCGGTGGAAGTGACGCTAAATCAAACAACATTACTACGTCACTCATCGCAGCGGAAAAGAGCAAGTTTCAAAGAGGCAGAGCTACCAGCAAAGCACGCACATGCCGTGACACAGGCGTTACCATATCAGGCGAGGAAATCATCGAAGATCTCTACAATTCCAAAATGCAACTCATCCCATTCGCCATTAGCCCACTTGGTTTGTTTGGACCTACCGTAAACAGATTCCTATACGGTAAAACCATCGATTCAAACAACATCCACAACATCAACGCCAACACATTCCCCCATGCACGAAAAATGGCCAACAGAGCTTCCTCAACTGAAGTTCCATCCAACATCTTGGAAAGAGCAAATGATATTTGGAGAAGACAACACCCCACAGAAAACTTTGGCCTATCCTACAAAAGCCCCGACCCATCCACCTACTACACTCAACAATTCGGACGAGTCGTTTGCTTTGCAAATGGCTCTGCCGGTCTAGCTAGAAGCCATCTCCTTACTAGGCGACGGCCCCTTGATCAAGTCATCACGCAACAACACTTGTTACAATGATGCCTTAAACCTTTTTACAAATTGTACAGTAGACACAAACGCTTTTCGTCGTATTAACGAGGGAAAATGCAGAGAGTTCTCAACCCACTATGCTGACGCACGTACCCACGTACGCACATAGTCCAGAAAATCTTACCCCGTACCAAGGTTACGCGCGTAGAAAAAATAAACTAAGAACCACCATGATAAATCCTCAATAAACATTCGACATGTCGTCGACGAGGCACAAGCGAAGAAGATGGCGCTTAAAGATACTGGAGAGGACGGCAACGATGATGTGGGCGCTTTGATCTACAGGGAGAGTCAGCTGAGAAAGGCAGAGGCGGCAGCGGCAGCAGCTACCCAGAGAAACAAGACATCTTCTGATTCAACCCATCATCGATCTTCAACTCGGAAGAGATCATCAATTACGAGCCGAAGTAAAGAGTCATTGTCTAGGCCGCAGCGTAACGGTTCTTCGAAGAGGAGACTAGAGTCTTCAATGAAGGATGGTCGGCCTGTGCGAAAAAGTGGCCAAAAAGAGATGCAAAAAATGAATGCTCTGCTGATGGAATGCACCAATCCACGTCGATCAATGGAGGAGTGTGCGTTAGGCATGGGGCAAAGGCGCAAACAAATGCAGCAGTGAAGGATGCCCAAATGCAGTCGTCAAAGGAGGAGTGGTGCATTAGGCATGGAGCAAAGGTCAAACGATGTAGGAAGTGAAGGATGCAATAATGGAAGCAAAAAAGGGAGGAGTGTGCATTAAGCATGGGGCAAAGCGCAAACGATGCAGCAGTGAAGGATGCACAAATCAAGTCATCACAGGAGGAGTTTGTAAGAGGCACGGGCAAAGGTCAAACTATGCAGCAGCGAAGGATGCACAAATGTAGTCATCAAAGTAGGATTGTGCGTTAGGCATGGAGCAAAGGTCAAACGATGCAGCAGTGAAGGATGCACTAATGAGGTTGTCAAAGGAGGAGTGTGCGTTAGGCATGGAGCAAAGGTCAAACGATGTAGAAGTGAAGGATGCACAAATCAAGCTCAAAAAGAAGGAGTGTGCGTTAGGCATGGAGCAAAGGCCAAACTATGCAGCAGCGAAGGATGCTCAAATCAAGCTATCAAAGGAGGAGTTTGCTGGAGGCATGGGGCTAAGATCAACACACAGGATCAATCTACTGCATTTGGATCAGAATTTGAACAGACTACTGCAACTCAAAAACGAGCTTCGAGAGCAGCCGCCAGAGGACAAGCAGGAAGTATCGTTCCCGGAGAGGTGACCATTCCCTGCCAAGAATTTGCAGAGGTGTGATACTGTAAATCTTGTGTTGAAGTTTTCGTGTAAAATCCCGAAAAACTATTATTTGTAACATAACTAGAAAGAAGCAGCGACTTTGGTAATGTCAGAGTCTTCTTCAAGATAAATAGGATAAAGAAGATGGGAACGGGTATTAACAGATGCCGTGACTGGAGGTGCTGGTGATTAGGCGATCAGAATCTAGCTCCAATCGTGCCCAACCAAACGCTCTAACAGGCCCATCTTGACCGGGCGCTGCCTTCCAAACGATCTCCTCGCTAAAGCTACAATTAGCTTGGTCTTTGACTTGAGAAGCCCACAAAATGTGGGTGCCGGAGGAGAGCGTGTATGGATGGGAAGAAAAGGGAGAGCCTTTCCGACTTGACTCACCCCTACCACCGGGGGAAAGGGGCGACGAGAGAGATGTGAGAGAGTTCGCCTGCTTGCCTTCTAGCTTCTCTCTTCTCCCATGCTGTCCAGTCCCCGGTGGTAGGGTCTTGGGTAGGGGTGGACTTGACTCAAAAAGACTCAATTTGAAAATGTGAGCTGCGTAGGAATTGGTAGTGATTACTTCAACTCAGCGCAGCTGCCAATCTTCTTTTTAGGATCGGCGATCGGGCGATTTGGCTAATCGTAATCTTTCCCTCAAACGCCATCGTCCAAATCGCCGTTTTAAGATTGATTTTTTCTAAGAATCCTGTGAAAATCGCGCCGATTTTGGAACTGACCTCGTCACTTTGTTATGAGCTTTGATTATGACGACTGTCCGGAGTTTCTAACAAATTCAAGAAAGAGCGTACAGACGACATACTGCACACGTCACTTGATTACGACTTTAGGATATGACGACTGTCTGTTGTTTGTAACAAATATCATTAAAGTAGCAAACAGACGACAAGATCTCCACCAGCTCAAAATATTCATCCGTCCCCCTGCCTACCCTGGTGACCATGAGATCCGCTTCCGAGTGATACTAGGTAATAAGCTCGCCGCAGAAGGCAGCCCGTCGAAGGAAATTTGATCGCAACTACTCTGCTTATATGTGGACTACTCGGAATGGTTGAAAAATGCTGCACGTCCATGGGATATGAGGGGCGACTCCGCCAAAGGCCGAAGGTCAGAAGAGGAGCCGGTTGGCGGGTGAATCTACTGCTCTGCTCTGATGCGACTGGGGCTGGATTTTAATCAATGGTTGGATTATAATATTATATACCATCCTATTAGATAATAATACTCGATACGTCTCGATATTTTATGAAACAACTGCATAATGCGGCAAATAGTTTGCCACAAATTATTTGCTGAACTTCACTATTTGTCGCATTATGCAGTTCGATAAGTATTCGAGAAGTATCTAATAGGATATACAACACACGCCTCCCCGATCACTTCCTCTTTCAATATATACAAATAACTCGCTACTCTCCACCTCCGTATCATACCACCCCCTTGTGGCCTCAAGATCCGCTGTTTCGATTCGGAATGGCCCTCTAGCATATTATTATTATTCCCTCAACGTGTTTCCGTCCGTATTATCACCCCCCCCCCTCGTGTGGCCTCACGATGCCGCCGTTTATGCCGCCGTTTCTATCCATTCCTCTAACATATTCGTCTCTTCATCGATTATTCTTCGGGCATTTGCCATAGGTTTATCCACCTGCCAATCAGTCAAAAATCAGCTAGCTAAACAACAATAGACGCATCAAACAGAGGGACCATCGCTGATCAACACCCGTAGGCAAGAGATGCTGTGTCTGGTGATGTGTCCTGGTGTAATAACTCTAGAGAGAGCGAACGGTATCATGGTGATGGTGCGTGGGGGTATGACGAGGTTTTTTTTATCGCCGCCGCGCTACGTAATTGAAAATAGCAATACCCCCAAAATTCGAGATTGCAATAGTTGGCCAAATCCATTGGTTCAGATAATAACTAACAATAGGCAGACCGCCCATTTAATAATCTGCGGACGCTTTTGCTGTAGGTGGAGTAGGGGGCGAGTAATAGAGAGGCAAAGTCACGGCCCAGTTCCATTTTTTACCGGATTCTTAGAAAAAATCAATCTTAATCTCATAAAAAGTTGAGGACACTATTGTCATCATCTATCTCTCTAGCAACAAAACAGTATCCACCATGACCGACGCTGTAGTCAAAAAGGAGGAGCTCGCTGACGCCCATGATGTGAAGCTCACCCCCTTCACCATCTTCCGTTACGCATACTCCGTGGTTCTACTCATCTTCTCCATCGTGCTCGTCGTTTCTTTGATGTTCACCGGAAACACAAAGCTCGCCGCCGACGTATCTCCATGGGCCGCTCTCTTCGTGTGTATCGCTGCCGTCGTATGGCTCTCCATGATTGAGGGACAACAGGCTTCCCTCGTTGGTCTTCCACCCGTCGACCCCGAGCTTTACAAGGACACCCATCCTGTCACTTATTTGAACGCCGCCACCGCCTTCTTGGGCGACAACTTGGATCGTTACCTCATGGGCCGTCAATTCATGGTTCTCTTGGTTGTGTTCATCATTAACTTATGCGGTGCCCCCACCAGCGGCGATGCTGATGTGCTCGGTATGCCCGGATGGTTGAAGACTATCTTCCTCGATGTCGGACTCGGTATGATCATCTTCACATGTCAACTTGGACAGCTCACCACCCAGGTCAACGCTTCCCACTGTATGCTTGACTTCATCAACAACTACTTCGCCCTCTTCACCCTCTACACTGCCATGTGCATTGAGTTCTCCGGAATTATGCACTCATCCTACTTGATCCAGAACGTGCTCTCCCTTGCTTCTGGAAAGCCCATCCACTCCAACGAAGAGCCCAAGAGAGGATTCACACTCCTCTTCTTCTGGGGACGTGTGCTCATGTCTCTTGCCATCCTCGGATTCTCCTTGGCCGTTGTCATCTCCGCTCTCTTCCAAGGAAGGACCATGATGGCCGTGAAGTACCCCAGTGTGTCCAACGGTGCCTCCGTCTTCCTCTTCTTCTTCCTCATGTGCATCGTCGGTATGTTGGAGGGTATGCAGATTGCCTTCTTCGCCGTTGCCAAGCTCCCTGCCAGTGCACGTGGAACCACCTTCTTCGGCCGCAAGACATGCGATCTTCTCTTCAAGGGAAATGGACAGAACCTTCCTGGATTCATGATTGGACGTCAGCTCACCGTTGTAGCCTCCTTCTTCATCGTTGCCTCCATCACCTCAATGAACATCCAACCCGGTAATGAGGATGGAAACATCTTCGGAGTGTCGGATAGTGCCCAAGCCTTCCTCAACCTTGGCTTCCACGCCGCTGTTATCACCACCATCCTTGCCTCCATCACATGGCAATTGGCCGCATCTGCCTTCCCCATTGCTTTCTTGAACAACCCCGTCACCTACGTCCTCTTGTGCTTTGCCCTCTTCCTTGAGTGGACTGGACTCTGCGCCGGAGCCTGGGTATTGGCTCGTATCATGAAGAAGGCCCTCAAATACGAATACGACGAGGTCTACGTTGGAACCCCCGAGGAGCGTGCTGCCAACAACCACGCCGATAAGGACTTTGCTGACGACGCTGGAAAGATGTACGGAGGTGGATTCCGTGGACACGCCGTTGGATCACGTGATGCCCTTGATGGACCCATCCAGTCCAAGGATGACTTTGACGAGGAGACTCCTGTTGAGGCCAGTGCTTAAGCATATGCGCATCATGTTGCAGTTTCGTCTTTAATCTTGATGTAGTTAGTGTGTTCAGTTCCTTGGCTTTTTATAAGGGCCATGAGACAATTGATATTTAAATGTAAATGATTGATTTATCCAAAATTTATACAATACATATCATCTACTTTTATGTTCTGAGTTGTGCCTTTTACATTAAAGCTCCACGATCTCTTCTATTGACTTGCTTGGTGACATTTACATCATGTGTTTCAATTCTCTGCACCATTTTAATACACACACATGCCTGCATCATACCCAAAGAAGTGAATGAGGTATTGACTATGGACATCTCTTTATTACTCCGTTGACAAGCTGCATAAGTAGACTGTCATCTCCTGTGTGGTGCAGTCCCCTCCGAGAATGATGGGAAGAAAAGGGAGAATCAAAGCCTTTCCGACTTGACTCAAAAAGTCAAAAAGACTCAATTTGAAAATGTGAGCTGCGTAGGAATTGGTAGTCATTTGACTTCAACTCAGCTGCTCCAACCTCCCCCCAAATAATTACTGCATGAGCAGCCGGCCACCAAACCTCTTCATCTTGGCCGACTATCTACAACCAAGTGGAGAACAGCAGCATCATGTCATCATCATCATCGGTGGTCGTCGTAGGAGGACCGCCTGCTAACAACAAAAGCGCTGGAACGTACACACAATCGTTTTAACGACGATGATAGCTTCTCTGTCATTGATTCCCTTGGATCATTGGCACAAGATAGGAACGTCGATGAAGAAGAAGAGTCATCCTCATCGGGATCATCATCTTCAAGTGAATCCGAAGCAAGTGATGCCAAAGAGGCGTCGACTTCATCTAGAGAAGACAACCATCAGCAGCAGCAGCAGCCCGTAGTACCAGCACAAAAGATTACCGCTGCTGTTACACCGACGCCACCAAAGCCAAAGGCAAAGCCTGCAAAACAGATAAATAATGGAGGAGGTAAAGGAGGAAGGGCGGCGAGGGCTATTAAGAGAAAGGTGGAGAAGCAAGCGTCTACTCCCACAGTTGAGGCGGTAGCAAAGAGGACGAGGACGAACCAACAATCCTCGTCTTCTTCTTCAACAACGGCAGCCACAACGACGACAAAAGTAGCCGCTGCAGCCACAACTACAACAACAACAAAGAGGTCGAGAAAGACATGCTCCATCGCAACATGCACCACCCAAGCCAGAAACAACGGCCTCTGTCAAAAACACGGAGCAAAACCCAAACTATGCACCTTTCACTCATCCTGCACCAACCAAGTCATTAATAACGGGTTATGCATCCGCCACGGGGCAATTGCACCAAAAAAGAAAACCTATGCAAGAAAGGTGTGCGAGGTGGATGACTGTCCTAATTTTGCCAAGAAGGGTGGTGTTTGTATTCGACATGGAGCGACGCAGGCGAGGAAACGGTGTGGGTTTGAGGGGTGTTTGAGGCAGGAGCAGAAGGGTGGGTTGTGTTTCAGGCATGGGTCACAACAGGTGTTGCTTTGTGGTGAGATGGTAACAGCTGCTGAGGCTGAGGCTGAGGGGGCAGTGTGCACCAATACCACCACTGCTACTTCTACTGCCAGGAAATACAAGACTTGCAGTAAAGAAGGGTGTACCAAACTTGCTCAAAATGGAGGTGTGTGTTTTTCTCATGGGGCAAAGGTCAAGAAGTGTAGTAGTGAGGGATGTACGAATAATGCCAAGCGGAGGGGGTTGTGTAAGAAGCATGGAGCTTATAGTGATCCTTGAGAAGGTGGTGTTCACTTGTTATTAGGATTTTATGTTGTTGATTATTTACTCTTTACTCTATGATTTCTCACAGTCATAATACCGTGTAGTCGTTGCTCCTTCTTGGATGCAAAATGCTATGCATACTCGTCTGATCGATCTTGCTTGGATATTATTAATCTACATTAACCACATCATTTGAGAGAGTGGATGAATTCTATGATATCTTTGCAAGGTTGATGCAAATACTTCTCTCTTCTTTTTCGCCCCCGATAGCGGGGAGGAGAACAGATG
The DNA here is from genome assembly GCA_018806925.1 of Skeletonema costatum. Classification (NCBI taxonomy): domain Eukaryota; phylum Bacillariophyta; class Thalassiosirophyceae; order Thalassiosirales; family Thalassiosiraceae; genus Skeletonema; species Skeletonema costatum. The sequence continues at coordinate 20,214 of JAHBBA010000107.1, read as the reverse complement.
AAAACGGGCTTCTTTTCACCCGTCTGACGCTGAGTTTTTGAGGGGCTATTTTGCGACGATGGACTAATTAGTCCATCGTCAAAAATACTAGTGTACAACGAATAAGAAAACAGTAAATGTATTACACTTCTATGGGGGACACTAGCTTTTCTCTCCCCTTTTCAACCACAAAATCACTGCGCTGATACCCATGAAGCACCATGCCTTTAACACCGGCAAGCATACGCCTATCGACCCCTAAATATAGTCCCTACACCCTATTTTCAACGTAGAATCGAATAGTGCAGTCGCATGGTCTCGATATTGGGTGTGCGGCGACGTATTGGTCACTACATCGACGGCATCATTTTGTAGCCGATCTCGACACTCCGCTGTTTACCCATCACAGAGGAACACTAATAGTCGATATTATGTGCTGTCCTATTAAACATGTCTCATCTATTACATCAAGAGTCGATTTATTGGGTGGAGCAGGTGTGTATGGACCGTTACAGTGACGAATAGAGAGAGACATAAAATCTGCCGTATTACCAACCATGTCAGAAGGTCAATGATGCTCAATTTATCCGTGTTATCCTCCATGTAATGGACTAATATCATCCCATACCCTTCATATTACTGCCCAACACAGAGATTGTTGGTTGTAGGGTGAAGTCATCCATATCACTACCATTATCTGGCTGCTTAACACCGTCATTGCAGCTCACATGTGTGGTTGCAAGCGACTTAGTTGTCCACAAATAATATGATGTCAAGGCCTACGCAACAATATCTTATTCAAGAACCGTACAACATCAATTAAATATCGAACGGAAGCTGTGGACATGCTGATTTGAGATGATACATACCAACAAATAATTATATCTCAGGAGGGTAATTACAGAGAGTACGGCTGAATAGGGCGATAGCGTATTTATGGATACTCTTTACGAGGTATTGCAGCCAACAAAACATTATGTCAATCATTATTAAAGGCTGGGCAGCATTTTCAATCAATCGGTACCATGAAGATTGTCATTATAATGTAATAAGACGACAGTTTGTGCATGTTGTTTGTAATTATTTGAGCTAACCAGCATCGCAATTCCAACAAATGAGTTGACATTCGTAGTGTAGAGTTGTAGGGCACCAAACTGTTGTTTCCCCTCGCTCTTATAGTGTAATAGCAAAGGACAAATGCCCGGTGCATTGTCCCTCTCCATTTTATTGCGTCATTAACAGCCCAACAGTACTTGTGGTTGGTATGTTTAACTCTTCCAAAATAGGTAAATATCAAGGATACCTTCGTAGAAACCTTTTACTAATAGCCGACTCAAGCGGCAAATCCAAGCTTATTATCGCATTGATCGTTGAGGGTGTTGGTATCAGCAACAGATCTACGAGACACGTTTGTATATACGATAACATTGCCGCCAACGTGGATGCTGCGGATATCTTCCTTAGTTGTCGTGATACGATTTACGCTGCGGGTTGTATTGGTTTGTCGCGTTATTCGCCCTAACACTTCAGTTGCATAAATAATGACGTGCTGCGATCGACATCATCATTTTTCAACACTGCACACTATTTCTTGGTGAATACACCGCCTACAACCCCGACCGGCGGCTCTAACGGAAGCTTATGACATGAGTCTAACATGCTATGAACGGTGGTAGTGGTGGAAGGTCGGCCATAGGGCGTAGAAGCGCTATGATGTTGCCGCATAGGGGGTGTTCGGTAGGTGATGGGTGTTTAGGCAAAACGTAGAATGAGTGGAAAAGTACTAGTGTCCTAAATATTGTCTCGTAGTTTTTGCTAGAGTCTGGTCGATAGATACCGGGGAATTTTATGATGGACTAACATCGTCGGTGATGATGGACTAATTAGTCCATCGTCACTCACTATGGATATTGTACTTAGAACGCTTGCTATTCAAAGTGCAGTGCTGCTATTGTACCGGTTGTTGAGAGTGAAAGCGGCAGTGGTATCTCAAGCGCAGTAGCAATTCAGTATTGTTCTTTGATGATGAGTGAAGATTTTGAGTCAGGAGAGAGCCGTCTGATGTGTTGTGCTTCCTGCGGCATCAAAGCGAACGATGACATCAAACTAAAAAAATGTACCGCTTGCAATCTCGTGAAATATTGCGGTGTCAAATGTCAGAAAGAGCATAGATCTAAACACAAACGAGAGTGCAAGAAGCGGGCGGCTGAATTACGTGACGAGATTTTATTTAGGCAGCCCGAAAGCAGCCGTCTCGGTGACTGTCCAATTTGTTGTTTACCGTTACCGATTCCGTGCGATGTACAGAAACACAATTGTTCTAGTTCTCCTATCATTTCGATGCATTGTTGCAGTCAAGTGATTTGTAAAGGGTGTTATTACGCCAATAGGATGCGCGAGAGAGAACAATCTCTGCCGACACTATGTCCATACTGTCGGCACCCAGCTCCAAAGACAGAGGAAGCTTGGAAGGAAGAAACCGAGAAGCGTAGGATGAAAAGATTAGAAGCAAACGATCCCGTTGCACTGCAAGAATTAGGAGTTGACCATTATCATGATGGGGACTATGGAAGTAGTATTAAATGTTGGAGAAAGGCCGCTGTGTTGGGTGATGTTGTGTCACATTATCAAATGTCAATCATGTATCGGGAGGGAAAAGGCGTACAGAAAGACATGAAGAAGGCAATTTATCATGCAGAACAGGCCGCAATTGGTGGTGATCCCAAGGCAAGATACAATCTTGGAGTTGAAGAAATGAACAACGGGAGGATCCAGAGAGCAGTGAGGCATCACATCATTGCAGCCAGTCTCGGATATGAAAAATCATTGGAAGTGCTGAGGAAGCATTATGCAGCCGGGTGTGTTCAAAAAAATGATTTTGCAGCAGCTCTTCGTGCCTACCAGGCTGCTGTAGACGCAACGAAAAGTCCACAGAGGGAGAAAGGCGAAGAATGGTACCGTCTGAAAAATCATTGGAAGTGCTGAGGAAGCATTATGCAGCCGAGTATGTTCAAAAAAAGGATTTTGCAGCAGCTCTTCGTGCCCACCAGGCTGCTGTAGACGCAACGAAAAGTCCACAGAGGGAGAAAGGCGAAGAATGGAACCGTCGATCCATCAGCGAGTGATAGGAGAGTGGAAGGTCTATCTTTTTAGTGTACGTGCGGCTAATTATAGTTCATTTGTACTTTTGCTTGAAAATGAAGTGGCATTGCACCAAGAAAGATCCCTTGCACAATAAGGGAATGCTGCCGTCTCGTCTTAAGTTTTATGGCAGAGTCTCACCTACTCTACTTCCTGAGCGATTTAAGCACAATCTGATGGTGAATAATCAGTGCATTGGCAAGTGATATCAGCGCAGATTTATAATCATCAGCAATCATATCAGCTGCAGGGCAGTTCACCCATTTCAATCGTGGGATGAATTTTGACAGATTCTGAAATGGAAGAGCTAAAAGTATAGAGCTGGCAGTGTACTAGCCTTTCATTTGAGTCTGGCTCTTCGCTTGCAACATAATCCTATTGTTAAATAGCATAGTAGCATCCACACATGAGACGTGGTAAAAAGAAACAGGCAGCTGCCGTGACAATACTGTTACACAATTAACACACTCACACACCAGGAGCACTCCCGGCGGGCTAGCTGAGCGCAGCGAAGCTAGTGATGTATCTTTTTTTCCACTTGGTCGTCGGAGCAGAATTGGCCGCAACTGCATGCATCGTTATAGAGCCAGTTGATGGCATTTATTGCGGGTTCAGACGGATCATCGAAAATTGAACCGGGGTCTAGGACTCATATGGAATGAGTTAACTCAGGTGTTTGACATCATTATTCATCACCTATTAATGCCCCTCTTTCTTCGATTAGCCCAAAGATCAGCAAGGGCCTTCTTCTTTGATTCCTCCTCCAGCCGCTTTGCCTCCTCTTCACTTGTCTCACTATTATCCACCTCTTTTGGCTTTTCTGGAAGGATTTCAAACTTCATTCCCCTCATGCGAGTCAAACGCCATGGCCACCTCGTGCCTCCGAGGGTGGTAGCAAAATCCTACTGTGTCGTATAGGTCGAGTGTCGTGTGTGACGATAGGAGCATGGAGAGCATTTCTTGTGGAACATTCGTGGCTTGATTTGTTGACGACAAAAGCGAGGCGAAAATTGCATTCATTCCTCCACCGTATTCTAACACATCTTCCAGACGGTCGAGCAGATCAAAGATATCATCATCCTTGTGGTGTTGTGATTCCTGCATCAGCCATAGGATACATATTCCACAGCCGTACAACTGTTCCGACGCATTTCCAACTAACTGAGAACATTTGGACATGTCGATGATACCGTCATCTTCGTCATAATCCACCATGTCATTTTCACATTCGGAAGTGTCACTGTAAAGCCAAAGACGAGACGAGGAGCCCTCTGGCATGTGAACGGCTGCGTCTCTAAACTTTGACAGATAGACAATCAGACAGTGGCCTTCTTCGCAAAGGTGAAAGAGTTGTCACTTTCTTTGAATCTACATCCATGTCATCACCACCATCGTCATCATTTTCTTCTCGCAACATCTTCTCCTCCTTCACTTCCCAAGGCAGTCGGTGCACCACGCCCCTACCCGCATACTGGACATGTCCATATGAAAACTGGTAACTCACACTTCGTGCCTTCTTCAATCCATCATAGGCAACATAATTCTTCATTAGTACAACTGCATCGGCCACGTCTAGCCACTCTCCTACACCGCCCACCACAACAACTGTCGAAGTATTGTGTTCCTTTGACAAGTACAGCCCATTGACTCGGTAAAGTAACGGTGTGATTGGCTCATCCATAATCATGGCTCTCATCCGTCCATCCCTCGCCATGAAGTTAGCTGCACTCACATCCTCATCGACCAATAAAGCACTAGCCTGACACTCCAACGCTTCAATAACATTGGCAGCCTGACTAGTCGAACCACTAGCATCCATAGTCGAAAACTTGGTTGTATCACTCTTACTCGAAATAGACGCCCCATTAATAGTCTTCCCACTCGGTATCGAATTGATAAACGCGGATACATTCACATTGTTGACATACCGTCCATCCTCGGCTCGGATGGATACTGCATCACTGTGGGTGACGCACAGTTCTCGTCCATCTCCGGGTACCTTGTCGTAAACACCGTAGGATAAGGCCTGTAGGATTGTTGATTTTCCGTGGTAGCCTCCACCAACGATTAGGGTGACTCCCTGGGGAATAATCATGCCTCGCAAAGTGACAGTGGCTGCTGCTGATGGTGGTGTCGAATTAGCGCCATGATCGTTCTCCTTCAAGAAGCGTCTCCAAAACTCACCCACATACACTTCCACAACCTTGGTCAACTGCTCACTCTCCTGTGGTGAATTAAATGGTACCGCTGGTGGGGATTGCATGGGTTGTACAGATCTACCCGATTTACGTGGTAATAGTGATCCGTCTGCGATGAAGGCTACTGCGTTGAGGTATTTGATGTTGTTTTGGATTGGAGATGTAGCATCATCAGGTGTTTCTCTTCTTTAGTGGCATTATTGCCATTTGTACCATTGCTACTGCTGCTGTTGACACTTCTATCGGTGGCATTCCTAGGAGGTTGAAGCATCGCCCTCAATTGTCGTTGCAGAACTACCGATGCAATGTGACTAAAGCACTCCTGAGATGACAATTGGGTCATTAATTTTGATAGTATAGCCTGTATAGCATTTTCTAGACAGTCTTGAACAGCTGTGGTGTTTGGTGACATTACTTGATCAGTGGTGTTGTTGTGGCTACCAACATGAAGAAAGAATTGCAATACTGCACCCTCCACATTGTTGTTATTGTCGGCAACATAACAATCAGTACGTTCCAATACATACGGCACCTCCTCCTTCTTTCTCATTGATGAAAGCAAATTCCGTTTCCTTGCCTGCAGTCGTCTTGAATTTGTAGATGACTCGGAGTGTTTCTTGTGATGCTTGGCTTGTTCCATTGTTAGCAACGTGATGTTGTGCCCATAGTTGTTCTTAACGCCATTGCTATCAATATTTGTGTCGGTTGATAATAATTTGGACAATGTCCTCATGGTGTAATCAGCCAATGCAACCCTCGCTGCCTTTGCGATTACATTCTTGCTGTTGGGTTTCGTTGTTGAGACATGTTTTTTTGTTGCTTCCGAAGGAGCAGCAGCGGATGCTTCATAAACGAATGCTCTGCATGCCTCATTGTCGTTACCACTGAATAGCTTCGGCCAGAGAGATTGATGCCAATAGAATGCCTGCGATTGGTTCCGATGAAGAGTTGTTACTGTGGTGGTGGTTGTGTCAAGTTGGTTGTGGCTGTGGAAGGGATGGAAGGCGATCGACCAAGCATCCTGTTGGAACGAAACGGCGGCTACTTTTTTCGATGACGACGTCATGATGATGGTTGGCAGTAGAGATGAGGAGGAGGAGGCAGGCACTGCTGTGCCGTTCCTTTTGAAATGAGCAGCGGGAAGATCAGAGGCAATCCAATGGTCGCAAGCTGGTGGAGCTATGACAGGGTGAATGTGTGGTTGCGGTAGGCAAAAAAGTTTTGAACTTTCGGGGCTTTTATTTGGCGCCATGGTGAAGAAATGGCGCAAAGAATGGGTTTCCATGTGCCAAATCACCCTTTTTACGGAATTTCCGTCAACAACATAATACCCGTGGTTTTGATGCAATGACACAGCACCATCCCATTGTTGCTGTCATCAGCTCTGAGAGAGAGCGAGGGTAGGGAAGAGCGCTGTCAACAGTAAATAATGTTGGCACCTCGGTAAGTGCTGTTATGTATCCTCTCTTGCCTCTTCTGATGATACGCCGTCTTTCAAAGTGGTGGAAGCTGGGATATATAATGTCTACATCGGATGATGGAAGATGATTTGCTTCCACACAATATCGCGCTGCTTTTCATGACTTCATGCAGACTCAATTCACTTTATTTCTTCTATTTTGAATACAACTACTTCTTCTCGACCTCGACAGCAAAAAACTGTGGAGTACACCCGCCTCTGCCATCGATGTCGCATTAGATTTCGCCCAGCCATTGGATCACAATGATGTCGGTAAGAATGTACATCCATTGCTCATCGCTTCTGAATTGTTATGTTATATTTCTCTCACACCGTGATGATTGTGCTCTTTAATTGTATAAGTATATGATGTCGGATGTGGCGACGGTCGTGTGCTCATACAGATGGCTTCCAGATCAATTCCATTCAGCTCGGACGGTAGTTCGGAAGAAACAAGCAACAACTCAACAACATCATCACAACAATCATCACCCACTCATCATCATTACTGCAAACAATTCATCGGGATTGAAATATCACCAGAAAGGGCAGAAGAAACCCGATCCAACATACGGCATGCAAAAGAAACGAATCAAATACCCTCTCATGTCTCAATTGAAATCATATGTGCGAATGCATTAGATACAGATTTAATTGATTACAGTCGAGCAACTGTGATATTTCTATATCTCGTACCGAGGGGGTTAAGGTTGATCAAACCAATTGTATGGCCCAAAGAAGATGCGCCAGACAACAGTGATGATGATCAAACGGCGTCTCAAAATGATTCGATAATACGGCAAAAGAGCAATAAGTGTAGAAGAGTTATAACGTACATGTCACCATTTGAAGATGAAGAGTATGTCCGAAAGGAACTCTGTCATGTAGACCATCAGGTGGGAGCTGCATGGCCAGTTTACTTGTATCACGCAAAGTAATTGAGGAGTAACTGGTAGAGTGACGAATAATATTCTTTAAAGTAGATACATAGTTCTTCTTTGTTCTACACATAACAAATTCATCAGCAGTCACCGTTTCTTGTTGTCGCTGATAGCTGATAGTTAAGCCTTTCACGATATACTACATATACAACCCCAAACAAATCAACAGATAATCTCATACCCCGTTAGAAAGAGGCCTGTATCGAATTTCAGACAATATCTTTCCATCAACTCCAGCCGCACGGGCAAGCTCAAAAAGCTCGTCAAATCGTCCTTGCCAAACATCTGTCGCTACCGCCTGTTGAGTCACTAGTATATTGGCATCCTCCAAATCTTCCTCGACATCCTGCTTTTCTCGACGAGCCACTTCAAGGTCGGCCTGAGCTGTTGCAGCCCGCTGATTTGCCTCCTGCTTCACTTTCACCATTTGGTGGCTTTGTTCCAGTGCGATTGCGAGATTGCTTTTGGTACGTCGACGTTTACAGGGGCGATCTTCTACCACCGAATCTCCATCACTGCTGCTTGTCAAATCTACCTTATCAATGGGCCTTGAATTCTTGAGCTTTTCTTTTAGAGATTCAATCTCTTGCTTCTGTTCATCAATAGCTGATTGGAGCTTTTTCTCCTTATCGGTGCTTCGTCCAATCTCGATGACATCCTCATCCTTACCATTTACCATGTTGCCCAATCTTCTTCATAATGGCTTTCAAGGAAGCAATTTCTTCATCTTTCTCTGCAAGCTCTTGACGCCGTTGTTGATTCGATCTCAACACCTCTAGTGCCGTTCTTGGCGTTGATGACACATTAATCACTCCTCGACGATGACTATCGATGTTAACACCCAATGCCTGCAATCGATACTTTTCAATGAACTGTAATCTTTTATGAACCTTTGGGTCCTGGCCATGAATCGGCGGTAGAGTATCTTGCAGTTGAGCAATGGTTTGATGTGAATCTCCTGCCTCGGTCTCAGTTGATGCGTACCTTTGTCTTTATTCTCTGAGAGCAATTTGCCATTCTCTATCCGCAACTTCTTATTCTTCTTTCCTAGATGCACAATTGTTTTTCGCAACTCTACAATGTCCGGATTTTCAATCCAGCGCACAATCCTATCATAGGTTTCCCTTCCCAACCTTAGATTGTTACCGAGTTTGACAGACTGAAGTGATGACCTGAGATTTTTTCGTACAGCTTCTAGTAAGAGCTGGCCACCATGGTCACAAATTTGGTTGGAAGCCAAATTTAACTTTTGGAGAGTAGTGTTCTCTTTGAGAGCTCCTGCTATCGCTTCCACCCCCACATCACCTAGTTTATTCTTGCGCAAGTTGATTGATAGAAGCGTTTTGTTCTTTTTGAGCGCCTTTGCCAACGCTTTGCCGCCCTCGCTTTCGATGATATTGTAGCTCAAATCTATCTCTTGAAGAGCAGTGTTCACTGTGAGTGCTTTTGCGATTGCCTTGGCACCTTCATCACTGATTCTACCACATGGTTGTTTGCCTGCGTCGTCCCCCAGATCCAACCTCTTCAAAGATGAATTCGTCATCAATGCCTTTGCAACTACTTTCGCCCCCAAGTCACCAATTCTGCCACCCAATTCTATGGTTTGAAGGGTTGTATTCTCCTTAATAATTACAGCAGCCAACGCTGTTGCATCATTGATGTTAAAATTCTTACCAAGCGACAATCCGTTGCCCACATATAGTCTTGTTATGGTACGATTTTGTACAAGAGCAATCCTGAATTTATCATTGCGAAGGATAGTAGCACAGCCCAAAACAAGATGCACCATCGTGCTTGTCTTACGAAGCACCTCTGCTAAAATTTCGTACTCCTCGTCGGTGTAGGTCAAACCGTAGCCGTAGCTGCGTGTCCTCATCTCCTTCTCTTCTACTAGATTCGAGAAGTTTTTTCTCAGCATTTGGGCTCCGCTCCAGTAGACGGCGCAGCATCATCATGCTCACTATCATCATGCTCACTATTTTTCGACTTCTCTGACGCAGGAGGCCATATTGTGGAGGCAGCATCGTCGTCGATACCACTAGGAATGGGGGATTTATCAGAAACCGCATACTGCTTACACAGCTCCTCAAACTTTCTATTAAAGTAATCGACCAATAAATGCGCCGACCTCTCAATAATTTCACTTTCTCCCCAAATTACCTGACCGCTATAGTCCCCATCATTTCTCTTAAGTATCCGAACGTCGTCGGCGGCATCATGTATGGGATCATTGAGTTTCTTCCAAATTAGGCCGAGATGCATGGGGTTTTTTGATGTCTTCGTGAGAGTCGAAGTAGCCGAGGGCTTTCCAGTCGACTGGTTCTCGGAACGGTGCTTAGCATAGGATACACAATGAGAGAGGGAGGTGAGAGGACCAAGGACCATTGGTGAATAACATTACATATGACGCAAAGTTATCTCACCTGCTAAATCGCTGTCATAGACTTCAGAGATCAACTTGGACATGGCCTGCCATTCTGGGGCAGACGAGGAGGACATTTTCTGTTGCTTCTCTTACTCCTCTGAAACAGATACGCAAGCAGAGGGCTTTCCGAGTTCTGGCGAGGAGGCTAAGTAACTAACTGCTCATGTTGTTATGCACAGCATCATGATCAGAATCTGAAATGACTCGCGGTTGATGACAGCATTTTCGCCGACTTTGGTAGGAATATCAAAGTAGGAATCAATACGTAGAATGGGGGGAATCACCAAACGCCGACATGATGCATTTCCCTCCTGCATGCATGCGATTGCATTGACCCGAGCTCGACAGGGCAGCTGGCAGCTACACATCACTACATACTACTCTCCTCTAGAGAGAGATAGAGTCTTTAACGGGTAGCCTGTTGACCAGAGGAGAGTGGGCAATGATGCATTCTTAACATCTCGTACCACAAGATAATAATATCATCATCAAGAGAGCCATCAAAAAGAATCAGCGCTATCACGGCACAATAAAGTGCAGGCAGCAAAAAGTGCATCTCTACGAATAATAATTCAGTCAGTTTCAATAGTGCGAAATAGTCCATTATATATACCGACAGCGACGCTGCAGCTACACTCTACTCCATCCACCGTCTCTCTCTCCCTCCCTTGGTGATCACGAATAGTTCATCAATAGAAAAGATCCACATGACGACCGCTGCCACCAAAGGCGATGACGCCGCTGAATCCGTCATGCAAATTAATGCACACGTCAAAGACAAAATCATTCCAATCATCGTCTCCTCGGACAATAACTTTATGTCCACATCTTGGGGCACAATCTGCCAAAAACTTGTCGAAAATTCGTTCACGGTGGACTCCAAACTAGTCCTTCAAATGATGACCGAACTCAGTCCAAAAGAACGTTTTACGCACTACCTTATTCGCTACGGTGATGATAATGCGACTATTTTCTGTGTAGATTGGTCATCAGCTGATATCTCCGGGTATGCTCGAGTTCCTCTCGTAGAAGGTTACATCGAGGCAAATATGACACTCGAGCCACGAAAAGGGGGGCCATTGCAAAGTGTTGCAAAGCCACATCTCCCTTTGCAGCCGGTGGAAATGGAAGATCCTCCATCGTCTGTTGATGTAGATCTTTGTATTACGTTGGTGCCCAAGCATTTATCTGCTGGAGTTACTGCGATTGATCACGCTACTACACACACGGCCTTTCCATCTAGTGCTTCTCGTACGTCTGTGGTTTATCTTCAAGAGCATGACAGCTTTCCTGGATCTGTGAGATTATTCAAGACTGTACCAATGGGAAGCAAGAATCATCGTCTCCGTGGGGACTGACTCTCCCTCCACCACCGCAGCTCTCGGGACGAAGCACGATACTCCACCAGTACTAGCTGAAACTGCATCTTCATCTACCCAGAGCAAGTCCAAGAGTTCAAAGAAGAAGAGTTCAAAGAAGAAGAGGGAGGACAGGTCTAAATCCAACATTGAAAGTGGTGCACAGAGGCCGGATAAAAAGACCAAAACTTCTAGCAAGGAAGACATGAAAAACCCAAGATTGGTGGATTGCACATCAGGTGCTGCAATTACGGAGAAGTCAGTTGACCTCCTCGATGATTCTGACAATGGCGGGCTAAAGTCAACAGTGGATCCATACTTCTCTCATAACTATCCTGGTGTGATGGATGCTGGATTCAGAGTGCTGGATTACCTGTATCTGTATCCTAGCCATGCGCCTTGGGTTGAAGGAGCTGGTTTATTACTTGCAGCCGAGTCCTGCTATGGAAATGATCCAGTGATTAATTTGCAAAGGGCTCACTATCTTCGGCAGAGTTTTGCGAAGACTGACTTGTCGTCAATACCAGTTGGTGACAACACCAGAGTGTGCTTTGTTTATGGAGCCGGTTACGGGTCTGTGACTTTTGGCACAGTGGAGGAGTAAGTTTATGTTGCCTGACGTTCATTATTCTTTCAGCACTGCACTGTTTCTGACGAATGATGCAAACCTCCTCTAATCCCATTCCAATTTGTAGACAGATGGCCTATCGTGAGTGGACTGCAGACATGCAAATAATAGCAGATGCAATCGAGAAAGAGCTCGTGAACAAATTCTCCGCAGATTTGTCTGTAGACGTTAATGTTCATCTGAATGAACTGGAGGTTGTCTCATTCTATAGCTCAAAGAGAATAACCTTCCACAGAGACCAGTCATACAGTCCAGAGGGAGAATTCTGCTCTAATAATTGTCAAAAACAGCATACTTGCACATGCATTTTTGTTCTGGGTGACGACCGTGTCCTTGAGTTCCAACTGTTTTTGGGTAAAAAGAAAGTCAATCATCCTGAGGCTCAGAAGATGATAAGACTAACCAACGGTGCTTTGTTTTTCTTGCATCCTAAAGACGAAGAAGACTGCTTGAGACAGATGTTTCAGATGAACAATCAAACACATTTCAAACATCGCAACAATGGAGTGAAGGAGAAGGGAGTCCAATTGAGTGTTGGGCTTGTGTTTAGAACGTGTGTTCAAACAAGAACTGTATACAAAGGTACCGGGCAACTAGTCTTGGACTCTGAACCGACAGAAACGACGCACCGGTGCAAACGCAAATTAAATGCCTATGAAAAGTGTTGGACAAAAAATCTTATGGATGAATGCCTCAAGAAGAAGTATTTGTCAACGAAGGAACGACACTACAGATGAATTCCATCCGCCTTGAGCTTGAGGTCAACCACATGCTGCCTAAGCCTAAGATCTGGGTTTGTTGGAGAGCGTATGGATGAATGTTGAAACAAAAGGCCAAAAAGGAATACAAGCTACTGAACGTTATTCAGGCAGGGTGTCTCGGTGGTACATTAGTATTGAGAATAGCGAAATTAAGTCAAAGATAATCAGCCACTGTACCATAGGTATTCCTCTTTGGATGGCGTAGAGCTGGAAAGTGATCTCTTACATACGACTGAAGTACTTATGTCATCATACGAGTACATATAGATAGTCCTAGGTACTTTCTTCAAAGTTTCAAGTAAGTGAGACCTGGAACCTGTGGTCGGATGGATATCTCACAGCGTTTCGGTCACATTTTCTCGCTCAGTTTATGCGTTGCGGTCTAAGAAACAGGAAACCAAAACTTGCGGCCTAAGAAACAGGAAACCGAACCAACAACATACGACCAACAACAAACAACCAATAGCACACACCAACACCCAACTACACAAGATTCTCTACTCACCTCATCCATCAACGTCTCTGCTCACATCATATCCAGCAGTAATAAATAGAAATAGCGATGACCCATGCCGAAAGGAACAGAATCAGAAGAAGAAGAGTTGGCAATGGAGAAGCTCCTCAGCTTGCTAGTCTATGAATGGCAGCTATCTAGAACATCGCCCATGGGAAAGCCCATTGGCGGCGTTGAAACGCGAGGGAACGAGAGGTCAATTGCTCTCACACCGCTTACCATGTACGAAAAGGGGTGTCCTCCTAACTTCGGAGTATTTTATGATACTGCTAAATCATTAGATGGGATGGAGAACAAAAGAGACGCGTTTCGTTGGTATGCTCGATCTAGGCTTTACTATTCATGCTCAACATTATGCGTTGCATTCGTGGAGTTTGTTGTGCCGGAGTTGAAACGGAGAGGAGTCGATGAAGTCACAGTTTCATCTGTACTACCAAGCGGCACAAAGACCAAGAAAGTTGGCTTGGACAAAATCAGGGTGAAGTCAGTCTTCTATACCCCGAAGAACGTGCATGTTATCAGATTCCACTACTTTTTTGGTGAAAAAAGAGATTTGATTGAAGTGGGGGGGAGTCACAATAACCTCGAGTGCTCAGACACTGGACTGATTTTTGATCCCACTCTAGGTCAACTAACTGGCTCAATGAAGCCCGCTACCTTCTTATCACAGGATTTGTTTGAGAAAGGATTCTGTGGAGAAGTTATGCAGTACATGGATTCCCCTGGAAAAGATATCCAGGAGCAGAAGCAAAGAGACGTGGACATGGCTGCAATGAACAAGAAACCAGCTTCTCATCCCAAGAGAATTGCCCAACGTGTTGTGGATCTATTTCTAAGTGGAGAGAGCGACGCAGTAACAAGGTATTGTGCCAGCTGTTTAGGAATTGCCGCGGATGGAAGGAAACTGCTTCGATGTACTAGGTGTAATCGTGTCTGCTATTGTTCAAAGTATTGCCAGATTCTTGACTGGAAATCTCACAAAACGATGTGTTTTGGCAATTGAAGACTTGCCTATGCCAAAGATTCAATGACAATGAGAGTTCGTTGCTTTCAGAGATGAATAAGGAAGAGACATCGTAGAAGAAATATTACCTCTTACGTTGTATACTTGCGTGGGTTGAAGATGAAGAATGTTTACATTCATACTTTGACTTTACTTTTAGTACGCGTGGAAACATGCCATTGCACCACAATGAGTAGCTCTAGTAAAACTATCTGCGCAAGTGTTCATGAGGAGGTTTGGATCTTCACGATGATTGATCGACCTTGACAAGGACATGAGTACATAGCACATAGATACTGCATACACATCCAGTCTTCTGAATGCACATTAGTCCAAATTGTTGACGCTCGCGAGGAGAGGGCATACAGACTTCATGACATATCAAATCTTGATATTTCATGAAGCACGTCAAGAGGATGAGGACATAGAGAAGATAGATAGTAATATCAGATGCTTTTGTAACCCTCTTGATCTGAACTGAATTTGATCTGACCAAGAATACTTACCGAGCTTCTGCCTTGAAGTTGAAGCATTGCGAAATTATTCGAGGAAAGCTCTGAAACCGCACGTGACCTGATGATGACGTATCGGTTTAGCACTAGGCGAACTCTAAGTAATGAATCAATCGTGAATGAGGTGCGTATGTAAGTATTGCAGTTTAGTTTTTAGTTTTCCCGTGATTCAATCTAGAGCGCGAGAGGAACACAAATCATAACATAAATACAATAGTTGGTAAAGAGTGAGAATAGCAGAGCAGTAGCAGCACATCATTGCCGTCATTACCACCAACTTTTCTAAAAGATGAGCAAAAAGTTACTAATGGCCGCCGCCGACGCAGCCTCAGCCGCCGCCAAAGAGGAACACATCCAAATTCCGCTGCGCAATTGGATCGATGTCGAAGACGCTGATCATTCTTCAACGACGGCTTCGTCGGAATCGCAGTTAATATTAGATCCCCTGAATCAGAGCAGGTCAGATACAAATATTAGGAGGAGTAAAGAATCGATCATTCGAAAGGTCACCGTCGCCTATGGAATCGCAGAGCTGTTGGTACGCTGTCCAAGTAATAATGTGGCGCTCGATGATGACGCAAAGATAGGAATTGATAATTTTGCAGTCTGCGTTTATAAGAAAAGAGGTATATCATCCTCTCAGCAGCAGCAGTCGGATGATATCAGGGGTGTTCGCATGATATCATCTGGCCTGTCGCTATCAATTGAAGAGCCATCGTATTTGAGCTGTCTATTTGAAGAAGGGGGAGAAAAAGATGATCAGATGGGGAGATATTTAGAAGTGGAACTCGATGCTACAGATGCATCGTTACGAATCAATAAGGCAGATTGTGACGATAGTGCTGATGGCAAAGAAGTAATCAGCATGCATCGCTCTCATTATTTGTTTGCAAAAGTTCTTCATGAGCTATTCAACACATAATGAGGCGTTTCCTGATGATAGTCATCATCATCATGGTGATGACGAGCCCGCTCACAAAAAAGCAAAGAAAGTTTCTTTGTTGGACCGAGAAGGGGGTGTCGCTGCCGTTGGCAAGACTGGATCTGCTGGCATTCCAGCCATTCAGCAGATGCAGCGATGGGGGGCTCCGGCATCGTATTGCCGAATGATGCAAAATCTTCTCGAGAGTGCTGCAGAGACTGGCGGTGATGCATACCAGACAATGGGGGAAGTGGGCGAAGATCTACACCTGCTACTATTCGATCCAGATCGTTTCCTGTTTGATCATGAGGCGCAAAACGCTCACAATATGCAACTACTTTATAGGAAAGAGAAGTTATATGGGCGAGATGAAGAGGAAAACCTCATAACCGACACATTTTGTAGAGTAACTCGAGGAAAGAGCGAGGCATTCTTTATCGGGGGTTTCTCGGGATCGGGGAAGAGTATGTTGGTGGATACTTTGAGAGTGAGGGTGAAGAATGTGGGGGGATACGTCATCAAACATAAATTCGATGCCATATCTCAAGATAGACCCCTATCTGGTGTTATTTCGGCGGTGAATCAATTATGCTTGATGATCAAACATAGGCTAACTTCGAAGCGTTTGGCTGCGCTTTCCAAGCAGCTCAAGGATGATTTTGGAGCTGATATTGGCTTGCTGGCAAGAATGCTGCCGAATGTTTGTGCACTTTCTCCCGAGTTTAGCAGCCTTGCAGGTGAAGTGGAAGATGGGAATACCAGCGACAAAATGAATGCCCGTAGCGTCTCCTTCACACTGTTGCGATTTGTTTAGATTGGTGTCAAGCCTCAAAGCGCCCAATCATGGTGAGTAATTGAATGACGTCTGAGAATCATTTCGCACACGTCGTTCCACATTCACTCACTCGTTTGATTCTTTGCGATGCAGCTGTTTTTGGACGACTTGCAGTGGGCTGATGACACTGCCCTTGACGTAGTCCACACGTTCCTCTCTGACACAATGGGAGTTGCGTGTTTGTTTCGTTGGCACCTACAGAGATAACGAAGTCACAGGATTGGTCATGCAATTTTTGACTTGTGTGCAGAAGGCTGGGAAAATCGAGCACAACGTGCCAACGACGCAAATTGGTCCCTGACTGATTGATCGAGGGGATGTCTCAACAAAATGGTGTTGACGCATTGGTCTATATCCACGAATCTGCTAAGTCTCTTTCAGATTATGTATTCCAGAAACGAAAGCAACCCATTCTTCGTGCTGGAATTTCATACAGTCGCTGCAGTCTCGTGGCCTGCTTCAGTATGATTCCTGTCAGAAGCGATGGGTGTGGAATACAGATACATCCGGGCAGAGGAGATCACGGATAATGTTCTGCATCTTCGTTTCTACCAACGCAACATGTTGTGCCCGAACGGATCGTCAAGTACTGCTGAAGGATAATGGCCTGCTTCGGGGCGTGTACCAATGCACAGAATCTCCGCGGTATCGTGCGAGGATTAAGGACAAATACATGAGGAGTGAATCGCCCTGAAGTGATGCGGGAGTCCGAAACGCGCAAACGGTTGGAGGGACGCGATTAGGTGAGGGAGTCGTTGAATTGAACGCAGAAGGATCTTTTAAAGTTTGTTCATGACAAGGTTCGTGAGGCGGCATACAATACTCAACTCCCGACAGAGATAACGAAGCAGGTATGTGTTGTTTCTTGTTTCATTGCGCTTATATGCTTTCCTTGTCCCTTGCGTGGTCTAATGTAATGAGGTTGTGCTTTGTACAGCTTATCACTACAACTTGGGCAAAAACATTGTACTCTATTTGTGAGGGCAAGGACGTAGGGAATACGATATTCCTTATTGCTAAGCAGATAGTTAATCACGGAAAAGAATTCATTGAGACAGATGATTACATTACGCATACCCGTCGCAAAGCTGAATATGAAGGCTGGGAAGAAGGCACTCGATGGCTGCGACCACAAAATGGCCGTACTATTCTACTTCCTTGCTGCTAGCTCTTTTCTCCCGACGATAGTTGGGAAAGCTATTACGATTTGAGTTTGCGCCTGAATGTGTTAATGGCCGAGGGCGGCTAACTCATCTTGTCGATATGATGAAGCACGAGCTCACTTTGCAAAAGGATATGTAAAAGAGCACGGTGCTTACAAGACAAACTTCCTGCCTACTTTTTGCTGGTTACAAGTGAGTGCCTATCGTACTATGCACTGACTTCGTATGAATTTGAATCTCGCTGCTTTGGTTTTATCTTTTTCGTCCTGAACTGACACACACACACACCTTATTTTAGTCTTCCTCGCACAGGGCCATCCTAATCAGGGCGTACGCTACATGGCTCTTCTATCTTGACTCAACTCGGGGAGTCAAGTGCCAGAAACAGTCACTACAGAGACGGTTGGGGATATGATTCCAGAAACATTGCGCATGTATCGGAAGTCTATGGCGATGATTGGCTTGGGCAGAAGATGGAAGATTCAACCCTCTGTTACATCATCAAATTCTACTCTGCCATGGAGTGTGCTGCTTACTCTGCAAACCCTCGCATATGGTTGCTTACTTTGTCTGCAAGATGGTCCAAACTGAGTTTGCAAAATGGAGTATGCCAGTATACGCCACTAGCTTAATGCAGCTTACATCCATTGTCATCCGAATCGACAACGCTGCATTTGTTCAGTAAGTATTTGATGAGATGTATCATTAGTATCATTTTCTGTTGTCCCTTTCTATTTGGACTAATGGCGCATTCTCAATTATGTTTTCTCGCACGCAGTCGTATTGCAAAGAACGCCTTGGCATTGTCGGAGAAGTTTGGTTCATCTGGTGAAAAAGACGGAGCTTTGCGTCAACTATTACATGGGAGCTGGGCATCTCGACTCTTATCAGTCAGGTGCAAATCAGCTTCGTAAAGCCTTTTCATCAGGCCTTTCATCTGGAAATGCCAATGCAGCTTTCTATTGTGCTGGCCATGGGACTCATTTCTCTACGATTAGTGCTGAAACAGATTTACCTTCGTTTGCTACTTCAGATAGATTTACTACCATACGCCTTCTGGAGATTTACAAGAGCGAGATGGCAAAGAAATTCTTTTGTGGTTATCGTGAGGACAGTATTCTACCTTGATTGACAGAGGTCAATCAACTTGTATCGAAGCCAAATTAAGCTACGGAGATGCTAGTGATCCAGGAATAGGAAATAAGCCTGTTCTCGAGGTGTTTCTACTTTTCACCAGGTGTTCAGAAACTATTGGCTAGGCTATTCTGAGAGGTGTCATCATTATGTCCAGGAAATGTTTCAACATTTCCAAACCGGGGCATTTCTTCATAACTATGTCATCCACAAATTCTACCACGGTAAGAAAGTTTCAGCCTCTTTCTCGTTTGACGTGGCTGTTTCACCAGAGTCTCTCTAATTCTCTCCTCTTCTCATCAATGCAGGTCTTAATTCACTTGATATGAGAAAGAAGCAGGCGAATTATTCCAAGAGTAAAGAAGTTGACGAAAATCATTGCATCAATGAAGGTTGTAGCATCACACAATCGGAGTCGAATTTTAGGAACAAACTCGAGCTGTTGGAGGCCGAGCAATACGGAGTCATAGTCGCAATGATAGAGCGGCCGCATTCCATGCCTATAATACCGCCATCGCATCGGCTCAAAAAGGCGAAATTCGTCATGAGCAGGGATTGGCCTGTGAGAAGGCTGGGTTCTACTGCAAAAGGATGAAAGATAATGAAAAGTCGTTGATGTATTTCAATCAGGCTCGTGAGTGTTATGAGAAATGGGGTTCGACTGTGAAAGTCGAATTTATTCAGAAGGAATTGAGCAAATGTAATGTAATCTAGTGATGAGTTTAGGGGTAGCTGAAATCATGCTTGGGCTTGGGCAACGTAACAGTAGAATTTAGTCCGATGGATTTGTCCGAATCAACCTTTAGTGATAGTGAGAGTTTAGGAGTTCAAGAGCTCTCATCATGCTAGCTTGGGCTTGGGAGATGTATCGCACCTGAGTTTGAGTCTGATGGGTGAGAATGACTGTATGTAGTATGTAACTGTAACCCATGATCGAAGCGCCTTGGATAGGATTGTGATGGTTGACACTAAAGGACAACAAGAAAGTTTGGTATGATACTTTTGCCCATCACCTTTTTGATACACTTGCATACTGACGAGATAAGATAATTGTCTAAGCAGTCTGTAGATGAAGAGAAGCTGAGATCTGATGCCCGCCTATCCACCAAGCGCGATTCGCTTACAAGATCCGGGAGTTTGGCAATTAGTGGACATTAAAGCAATTATCGCTCACTCCACGTCACTACACTTCGTCCGCTCCGTCTTTTTCCCTCCCAGAATCCGAGACAATAATAACTGAC